>PITB01010524.1:15324-61674 GCA_004024585.1 Paradoxurus hermaphroditus
CCGCAGAAACAATAGCCCTGAACGACACATTAGAACAGATGGGCCTCACAGACATCTTTAGGGTCCTTCATCCAGAAGCAAAGGAATTTACATTCTTCTCAACTGCACACGGTACATTTTCCAAGATAGACCACATTCTGGGGCACAGGGAAGCTCTGAATAAATATAAAAGAATTGAGATCATACCGTGTACACTGTCTGACCACAATGCTTTGAAACTTGAAATCAACCACAGGAGAAAGCCGGGAAAATATCCAAAAACATGGCGGCTAAGAAATAACCTACTAAAAGATGAGTGGGTCAACCAAGCCAGCAGAGAAGAAATTAAAAAATACATGGAAACAAATGAAAATGAAAATACAACAATCCAAACGCTCTGGGACGCAGCAAAGGCAGTCCTGAGAAGGAAATGTATTGCAATCCAGGCCGATCTCAAGAAACAAGAAAAATCAATACAAATTCTAACAGCACGCCTAAAGGAATTAGAAGCCGAACAACTAAAACAACCCAAGCCCAGCAGAAAGAGAGAAATAACAAAGATCAGAGCACAAATTAACCATATGGAGACAGAAAAAGTAGTGGAACAGATCAATGAAACCAAAAGCTGGTTCTTTGAAAAAATAAACAAAATAGAGAAACCTCTAGCCAGGCTTCTGAAAAAGAAAAGAGAGAGAACTCAAATAGATAAAATCGTGAATGAAAAGGGAGAAATTACAACCAATCCCTCAGAGATACAAATAATCATCAGACAATACTCTGAAAAATTATATGCCACCAAACTTGGCAATCTGGAAGAAATGGACAGCTTCCTAAATAGCCACACCCTACCAAAACTCAAAAGGGAAGAAATAGAAAATTTGAACAGACCCATAACTAATGAAGAAATAGAATCAGTTATCAAAAACCTCCTAGCAAATAAAAGCCCTGGACCAGATGGCTTTCCTGCGGAATTTTACCAGACATTTAAAACAGAGATAATTCCTATCCTCCTCAAGTTGTTCCAAAAAATTGAAATGGAAGGAAAACTCCCGGACTCATTCTATGAAGCCAGCATCACTTTGATTCCCAAACCAGATAGAGACCCAGCAAAGAAAGAAAATTACAGGCCAATATCCCTGATGAATATAGATGCAAAAATTTTCAACAAGATACTAGCAAATCGAATCCAACAGCATATAACGAGAATTATCCACCATGATCAAGTAGGATTCATCCCTGGGTTGCAGGGCTGGTTCAATATTCGCAAATCAATCACATCAACAAAAGAAAAGATAAGAACCATATGATCCTGTCAATAGATGCAGAAAAAGCATTTGACAAAATACAGCACCCTTTCTTAATAAAAACTGTCGAGAAAGTCGGGATAGAAGGAACATAGTTAAACATCATAAAAGCCATATATGAAAAGCCCACAACTAATATCATCCTCAATGGGGAAAAATTGAGAGCCTTCCCCCTGAGATCAGGAACACAACAAGGGTGTCCACTCTCGCCACTGCTATTTAACATAGTGTTGGAAGTCTTAGCATCAGCAATCAGACAACAAAACAAAATAAAAGGCATCAAGATTGGCAAGGAGGAAGTCAAACTTTCACTTTTTGCAGATGACATGACACTTTACATGGAAAACCCGACGGAATCCACCAAAAGCCTACTAGAACTGATTCATGATTTCAGCAAAGTTGCAGGATACAAAATCAATGTACAGAAATTGGTGGCATTTCTATACACCAACAATGAAGCAGCAGAAAGAGAAATAAAGAAGCTAATGCCTTTCACAATTGCACCAAAAACCATCAAATACTTCGGAATAAACCTAACCAAAGATGTGAAAGACCTCTACACTGAAAACTATAAAAAACTTATGAAGGAAATCGAGAAAGATACAAGGAAATGGAAAAACATGCCATGCTCATGGATCGGAAGAATAAATATTGTTAAAATGGCAATACTACGCAAAGCAATCTACACATTCAATGCAATCCCAATCAAAATTGCACCAGCATCCTTCTCAAAGCTAGAGCAAAGCATCCTAAAATTTATATGGAGCCACAAAAGACCTCGAATAGCCAAAATAATACTGAAGAATAAAACCAAGGCAGGAGGCATCACAATCCCAGACTTTATCTTCTACTACAAAGCGGTAGTCACCAAGACTGTATGGTATTGGCACAAAAACAGACACATAGACCAATGGAATAGAATAGAAAACTCAGAAATGGACCCGCAAATATATGGCCAACTAATCTTTGACAAAGCGGGAAAATGTATCCAATGGAAAAAGGACAGCCTCTTTAACAAATGATGCTGGGAGAACTGGACAGCAACATGCAAAAGAATGAAACTAGACCACTTCCTTACACCACTCACAAAAATAAACTCTAAATGGATAAAAGATCTGAATGTGAGACAGGAAACCGTCAAAATCCTAGAGGAGAAAGCAGGAAAAAGCCTATTTGACCGAAGACGCACCAATTTCTTACTCGACACGTCTCCAAAGGCAAGGGAATTAAAAGCAAAGATGAACTACTGGGACCTCATCAAGATAAAAATCTTCTGCACCACAAAGGAAACAACCTACAAAACAAATAGGCAACCAACGGAATGGGAAAAGATCATCGCAAATGACATATTGGATAAAGGAGTAATATCTAAAATCTATAAAGAACTTACCAAACTCCACACCTGAAAAACAAACAACCCAGTGAAGAAATGGGCGGAAGATATGAATAGACACTTCTCCAAAGAGGACATTCAGATGGCCAACAGACACATGAAATGATGCTCAATTTCATTCATCATCAGGGAAAAACAAATCAAAGCCAGACTCAGATACCACCTCATACCTGTCAGAGTAGCTAAAATGAACAAATCAGGCAACCACAGATGCTGGCGAGGATGTGGAGAAGCAGGCACCCTCCTACACTGTTGGTGGGAATGCAAACTAGTGAAGCTGCTCTGGAAAATGATGTGGAGGTTCCTCAAGAAAATGAAAATAAAACTACCCTATGGCCTCGCAATAGCACTGCTAGGAATCTACCCAATCTATACAGGAGTGCTGATGCATAGGGGCACATGTACCCCAATGTTCAGAGCAGCACTTTTGACATTTGCCAAATCATGGAAACAGACTAAGTATCCATCAACTAACGAATGGATAAAGAAGAAGTTGTATATATCTATACAATGGAATACTATACAGCAACGAGAAAGAATGAAATCTAGCCATGCATAGCAACATGCATGGAACTGGAGGGTATTATGCTAAGTGACATAAGTCAGTCAGAGAAAGACAGATACCATATGTTTCCATGCATAGGTGGATTTTGAGAGACTTAGCAGAAAACCGTGGGGAAGGGTTATAGGGGAAAAGAAAGAAGACACAAAGAGGGAGGGAGACAAAACATAAGAGACTCTGAAAGACTAAGAACAAACTGAGGGGTGAGGGGGGTGTCAGAGGGGGGAGAGTGGGTGATGGGCACAGAGAAGGGCACTTGTTGGGATGAGCACTGGGTGTTATATGGAAACCAATTTGACAATAAATTATTTAAAAATAAATAAATGAAGGGGGCTCATACACTTTCCAGGGCCTGGCCTTTCGGGAGATGTGTTTTGGAAAGTGTTACTTGCTCTTTGTTTTTGTGATTTTGTTTGTCTTCCAACAGGTGTGCCTTGGTTTGTTTCTTGAGGTAGCCCTGGAATGGAAAGCAGACAAACAAACAGGAAACAAAAACACGCAAATGCACCAACAAATAAAACATGCAAGCAGACTACAACAGAAAAAAAAAATAACGAACGACAATCTGAAGGCATAAAACCCGAAATTCTAGCTACAAGTAAAGACCAGGGTGTGGGCGGTGCTGATGGAAGAGCATATACAAAGAGAGTAATGAAAGGTGCGGGGAGAAAGAGAAAATGAGCTTTGTCCAGGTAGAGAGAGTGAAAGGCTTAATTCAGAGAGAATAATGAGAATAAGGAAGGAGGTGATAAAAAAGAAATGAAGATAATTTTACCCAGAGGAAATATATGGCCTGATTATTCCAGAGAGAGAGAGCAAGGAAAGTAAAGAAGGTGGTGTAGAACAAGCACCGAGAGAATGGATTAAATATGTCTGTTTAAGCAAACCAATAATCCAAGTAACCAGCCTAGAGGAGGGGAGAGATAAGGAGGAAAGGGACAATATATCTAAAAGCAATAAATGACCTGGAGTCATTCCAGGCAATGCTGCAGTGCTTGTTTCACAGTGTCTATTTGGCTTCCATAGAAAAGCAGCTATCCTGAGAGTAGGGGCATGGTTTGGTGTAGGTGGGTCCTGCCTCCACTGTGGGACCCGTGAACCGATCCCTGAGGTCTAGTCTTGCTGGTTTTGGGGAGAAAAATGGCATCTCCCCAGTCCTTTCTTCAAGGACCAGGAGTCCCAGATCACCCCTTTGTCTTCGTCCTCACTCTGCAAGGGACGCAGGTGCAGTAGGATTTGTTGTTGTGTGGTCCTCTGTGTCCCATGCTTTTCTGAGTTTTAAACTCGCTATGACCACTATGCCTGGTTTCTCTGGTGTAGATTGAATCCTTGGCATAGCACTGAATCTGGAGGTGACTCCCCACCTCCTCAGATACGCTGTCTGGGCCACCGCCGGTCCCAGTCCAAAGAAAGCTCCACGGTTAGATATGAGACTTCTCTTCAAAAGCCCTGCAGTAGGGACTGGATGGTAGACTCTCTCTTCGCCCTCGTCTGAGGTTTTTCTCTTGTCCAGATATAGTCTTATGCTTCACCAGCCACTCTTTCTCTTCCCTTTGTCTTTCGGCAGAAGGGCCTCCCTCCCCTCCGTACCTCTCAGGTCCGTTTTATCTCCCCCAGTTTGCACTCACTCACTTATTTAGATGCTTTCTGGATTTCACATTTTCTTCCTTGTAGACACCATCTCCTTTCCTCCTAGACTCTTGAGGTCGAGAGTCCTTTGGCTTCAGTCCTTCTTTGCTTGAGAGACATGAGAATACTGGGTCTCCCTACTTCTCCACCATGTTGGCTCCCAGTCTATAGCATTTATTTCTGCTCTAATCTTTATTATTTCCCTCCTTCTTCTGGCTTTAGGCTTCTTTTGTTGTTCTTTTTGTAGTTCCTTTAGGTATAAGGTTAGGTTGTTTGAGGTTCTTCTTGTTTCTTGAGTTAGTCCTATATTGCTATTTACTACCCTCTCAGGGCTGCTTTTTTCCCCCCAAAGATTTTGGACTGTTGCATTCTTATTTTCATTGGTTTCAATGTATTTTTAAAAATTTCTTCTTTGGTTTCCTCATTGACCCATCATCATTTGGTAGCATGTTATTTGACCTCCATGTATTTGTGGTCTTTTCATTTTTTTTTTTATTGTGATCGACTTCATAGTTTCATAGTATTGTGGTCAGAAAATATGCACAGTATGATCTCAGTTGTTTTCGTACTTGTTGAGGCTTGATTTGTGACCTAGTATGTGATCTATTCTGAATAATGTCCTATGTGCACATGAAAAGAATGTGTATTCTGCTGCTTTATGATGATATGTTCTGAATATATCTGTTAAGTCTATCAGGTCCAGTGTGTCATTTAAAGCCATTGTTTCCTTGTTGATTTTCTGTTTAGATGATCTGTTCATTGCTGTAAGTGGGGTATTAAAGTTCCCTACTAGTAATGTATTATTATCAATGAGTTCCTTTATGTTTGTTGTTAAGTGTTTTGTATATCTGGGAGCTTCATGTTGGGTGTATAAATATTTACAATTGTTTGATCTTCTTGTGGGATAGTCCCCTTTATTATAATATAATGCCCTTCTTTGGTTTAAAGCCTGGTTTGTGTGATATAAGTATTGCTCCTCTGGCTTTCTTTTGACATGCATTTGCATGATAAATATTTCTCCATCCTCTCACTTTCACTCTGCAGGTTTCTTGTCTAAAATGAGTCTCTTTTGGCAACATATAATTGGGTCTTGTTTTTTTTATCCATTATGACACCCTATGTCTTTTGATTGGAGCATTTAATCCATTTACATTCGGAGTAATAATTGGTAGATATATATTTAGTACCATTTTATTACTTGTTTTGTTGTTTCTGGAGATTTTCTCTGCTTTCTTGTCTTTATCACTTTTGGTCTTTCCTTTACACTCAAATAATCCCCTTTAAAATATTTCTTACAGGGCTGGGTTAGTGGCCATGAACTCTTAGTTTTTGTTTGTCTGGGATTTATCTCTTCTTCTATTCTGCATGATAGCCTTGCTGGATAGAGTATTTCTGTCTGCAGAGTTTTCAAATTCAACGCTTGGAATATAGCATGCCACTTCTTCTTGGCTTGCCGTGGTTCTCTTGAGAAATTTCTGGCTAGCTTTATGGCTCTTCCTTTGTAAGTTAAGGGCTTCTTTTGTCTTGATGCTTTTAATATTTTTTCTTTATTGCTATATTTTTCAAATTTAATTACAATATGTCTTGGTGTTGGCCTGCTTTTGTTGATTTTGATGGGAGTTCTCTGTACTTCCTGGATCTTGATGTCTATTTCCTTACCCAGATTAGAGAAGTTTTCAGCTATTGTTTCCTCAAATAAATCTTCTGACCCCCTTTCTCTTCTTCTTGTGCTGCTATAATATGAATGTTTTTACATTTGATGGATTCCCTGAGTTCCCTAAGTCTATTCTTATGGTCCATAATTCTTTCTCTCTTTTGTTCAGCATATTTTCCCAATATTTTGACCTCTGTCACTTATTCGTTCCTCTGCTTCTTCTAGCCTTGTGTTCATTCCATCAGGTTGTTTCAATTTCATTTCATTTTTTGTTTCTGATTGTTTCTTTTATCTCCTTTATCTCTCCAGTAAGGTCCTCCCTGAAGTCTTCCATTCTTTTCTCAAACCCAGTGAATATCCTTATGATTGTTTCTTGAAATTCTCCATCTGGCATGTTACTTATATCTGTTTTGATGAGGTATCTGGCCTTGACGTTTTCTTGTTCTTTCGTTTGGGATGAATTCCTTCTTCTTGGTGTTTTGTCTATGTCTACAACTTCTCTGCGTTAGAACAGCCTGTTATGTCTCCTACTCCTGAGATTAATGGTTTTATGAAGAAGAGGTCATGTAGCGTCCAGGTCCTAGCCCTTCAGGGAGTGTCTGGTGTGTGTTGCATGTGTCTGCTGTTGTGTTTTGGCTGCTCTGTCCTTTTGGCCAGTCATCTGCAGAAGCTCTCCTCAGCTGCAGTGGTCAGTGTTTGGTCCATGGCCAGAATGTGGCGAGTTGTAACTATGTTTACTTTGGTCTGCTTCTTAAATGAGACCTGATGCTACTTTCACTAGAACTGAAGCCCTGTAGTATTCTCTGGTGTGGAGATAAGATGTTAGCAGGAGTTTCCGCTGCTCTTCTGAGGAAGGGACCCACTGCACTGGGACTGAAGCAAGCTTGACTGAGAAGGGTGGTGCTGATAGAGTGCAGGGTGTTGGACTTGATGTAAGTAGGTTAGGCAAACAGTGTTGCTTTCCACCAGTAGTCCTGTATTAATGCTGAAGGGCTGAGGAGGAAAATGACTCTGGCCAGCTCCTTTGTCCTCAGAGAGGCATCTCCCTGAACTGTCTCTCAGAGACTCACTCCAAGAAAAGTAAATAATCCCCCCGCCCCTGTGTGTCCTAAGAGTTATTCAGATCTTTATTTCTATGCCATCTGCCCCCAGGTTGTTAATCTATTTTCTCTCCAAGAATAGGTAGTGCCCTCAGAGTCTATCCCAGCCCTGCCGGCTGACCCTTAAAATTCCAGTCTTTAAGCCTTTCTGGTTGCAAGAACTCACAAAAATTAGCTCCTCTCATTTTCCTTGCCAATGGCTTTGGGGAAATGTTCTTCTTGTGTGTTCACCTGTGTGCTCCTCTCTCTCTTGTCTTTGTCCATGACCACAAGTCTCTTCCTTCTGCATCACTATTGATCTGTTTCTCCCTAAACCATGTCTCCACATTTCCTACCTTCTTCGATGTGGTTTCTTCTCTCCCTTTAGTTGGGGAGTTTGTTCTGTCAGTGTTCAGGCTAATTTCTGGGGCATTTAGAATCATTTGTTTGTGATCCAGTTGTGTTTGAGGGATGAGAGGAGCCTAGGGTCCTCCTACTATGCTGCCATTTTAGCTCCATCCTATCTCCTTTTATTTTTCAAACCTGTCATAATAATGAAAACTGAGATTAATTTATAGATAGCCCATATTACAATTCTAATACGACAAATGTTGCTTTCATGTTCCTATTCAAATTATCGTTTATACTCATCAGTTAATATTGTGATAGAATTTGAAATTTGTTTATTCCTGACTAGCAGAAGCTGTAACTGGAGCCCATTAAAGTCAAAATATTTAACTCAATGTCCTAGAAAAAAATGTGAGCAGAAAATTTAGATAGAGATTTGATTCGGATTATATTGATGCATTGAATTAGTTGGAAAGGTGATATCTAACACTATTGGAGTCAGTGTTTCTGAGTTAGTGCTCATATTAGGGTTTCAATATTTTGAAGAAACTGTCTAGAACATCAGACAAGTTCATATTCAAGTGCAGATATAAAACCATATTGCAAATTATTTTTATATTATCAGCCATTTAGATTTAATGTGTCTTGTTTCTTTTCATCATCGAACATGATTGGGATTTGACTATACTTGATTTCCACGTAGAGGGAGTTCCTACTTAAGCAGTAGGAATTATTCAGTGGGATCATATTCCCCAAGATGTTTGTCCTCTACTCTCCTGCAGATTTTGTGAAAAATTGTAACTATGTCTTCCGAAATTTGAACCTTTTTAGCAAGTGAGGAATTATTTGTAGGGTTAATCACTTGTATGACTCTGAGCCTGGGAAATTTTCTAAATGATACAAAATTAACAGACTATTCAAAACAAGAATCTTTTTAATGACATGAACTTCAGAGCATTTTAAACTGTGTAGATTCCTTATTGAAGAAAAAAAGCCTGACACAATAAAAATGACACAATAAAAATGACACTCAAATAGTATACAGCAGTGTTTCTCAAAAGTTGAATGTGCATCAGAATTACCTGAGTCTTACCACTAGAATTTCTGATTTGGTAGGTCTGGAGTAGAGCCTGAGGACTTGAGTTCTAAGTTATCGGGTAATGGTGATGTTGCTGGTCTGCTGGCCACACGTTGATTTTAGATACTTCTTTTATAATACAAGCATCTCATGATATAAATTTCCTTATAAATACTGAATTAGTCATACCCCACAAAGTATATATTTTCATTTTCATTTTGAAGAAAACACTTTTTCATTTCTGTTTTGATTTTTCCTTTGATCTAGGGTTATTTAGAAGTATATTTAATTTCCAAATTTTATAATTTTCTAGATGCTTTTTTATTCTTGATTCCTAATTTAATTCAGAGAATACACTTTATATGGTTCGAATCCTTTTAAATTTATTGAGGTTTGTATTATGGCCCAGAATATAGTCTCTTTTGGTAAAGCTTCCCTGTGTGCCTGAAAAGTATGTGTATCCTACTATTGTTGAATGTTCTATAAACATGTCAATTAGGTTAAGTTAGTTGATAGTTTTGTTTAAGTCTTTTCTTTACAGATATTTTTGTTAATTTTTTCTATTAATTATTGAGAGGAAGGTGTTGAAATCTCTGACTGAAATTTTTGATTTGTCTATTTCTCCTTTCAGTTCCATCAGTTTTTGCTTCATGTATTTTTGAAGCTCTGTTGTTAGGTGCATAAATTTTAGGATTGGTATGTCCTCTTGATGGATTGGAATTTTATCATTATGGAATGTCTTCTTTTACTCGTGGTAATATTCTTTGTTCTGAAATCTACTTTGGCTGGCATTTATGTAAACATTCCAGCTATCTTTTGATAGTGTTAGTATGGTATATCTTTTTCTATCCTTTTACTTTTAACCTATTTGTGTTTTTATATTAAATTGGGTTTCTTGTAGGTAGCCTAGAATTGGGTCTTGCTTTTTTATCCAATTCAACAGTTTCTGCTTTTTAATTGGGATATCAAGACCATTTTCATTTAATACGATTATTGGTATGATTGGTTTTAAATCTATGATCTTGATATTTGCATTCTATTAGACCCATTTGTTCTTTATTTGCTTTTTCTTCTTTTTCTATCTTCTTTTGGATCGAAGTATTATTTATGATTCCATCTTATTTCTTTTAATGACTTATTATATATATAATGCTTTGGTTTTTAAGTGGTTCCTTTAGAGCTTATAATATGTACCTTTAACTTATCACAGTCCATTTCACCTATAAGAACTTAAATAATATACATTCATTTTCCCCTCCCAAGCCTTTGTGCTATCATTATCATACATTTTACTTCTACACATGTGAAACTTCATAATAGATTATTATTTATGCTTTCAAGTTATTTTATTTATTTATTTATTTATTTATTTGGAGAGAGAGAGAGAGAGAGAGTGAGCTCATGAGCAGGGGAGGAGCATAGAGAGATAAAGAGAGAATCCCAAGCAGGCTTTGCACTGTCAGCACAGAGCGTGATGTGGGGCTCAAACTTATGAACTGTGAGATCATGACCTGAGCCGAAATCAAGAGCCAGACACTTAACTGACTGAGCCACTCAAGTGCCCTTCATGTTATATTCTAAAGAGAGATAAAACAAAATAAGAAAAAAGAAGTCTTGTCATTCATTTTTGGTTCTTTCCATTTCTTTGTGTAGATCCAGAATTACATTAGGTATTATTTTCCTTCTACTCAAAGGACTTAGTTTAATATTTAGTATAGTGCAGGTCCCCTGGTAATGGATTCTTTCAGTGTTTGAGTGTCTGAAAAAGTATTTTACTGATACAGAATTGTAGATTGGCAGTTTTTGTTTCTTTCAGTACTATAAAGATGATTCACTATCTTTCTTACATGTTTATAAGTCTGCTGTTATTCTTCTATTTACATTTAATGTAATTACTGATCAAGTTGGATTTATATCTGCCATTTTGCTTTTTGTTTCCTATATGTCTTATATATCTGTTTTGTTCCTCTATTCCCCCATTACTGCTTTCTTTTATGTTAATTAAATATTTTCTAGTGTGTCTGTATCAAGGCTCCCCAAGACCACTCCCAGGCCTCAATAGACTCAGATTTATGTTCATGGTTATGATTTATTTTTTATTTGTTTAAGTTTTTATTTTAATTCCAGTTAGTTAACATACAGTGTTATATTAGTTTCAAGTATATGATATAGTGATTCAACAATTCCATACATCACCCAGTGCTTATCACAAGTGCAATTCTTAATCCCCATCACCTATGTAACCCAGGCCCCTGCCCCACCTTCACCTCTGGTAATCATCAGTTTGTTCTCTATAGTTAGGAGCCTATTTCTTGGCTACTCTATCTCTCTCTCTCTTTTTTTCCCTTTGCTCATTTTTTTCTTTCTTCCACACATTTCCTCTTATTTCAGTTAGCATTATACTCTGGCTCCATCCATATTGTTGCAGATGGCCAGATTTCATTCTTTTTCATGACTGAATAATATTCCTCTGTGTGTGTGTGTGTGTGTGTGTGTGTGTGTGTGTGTGTGTGTGTGTATCTCACATATTTTTTATCCATTCATCAATCGATGGACATGCTGGCTGCTTCCATGATTTGGCTATTGTAAATAATACTGCTATAAACATAAGGGTCCATATACCCCTTTGGTTTAGTATTTTTGTATTCTTTGGATAAATACCTAGTAGTGCAATCTCTATCATAAGATAGTTCTACTTTTAACTTTTTAAGGAAACCACATACTGTTTTCCAGAATGGCTATATCAGTTTTCATTCCCACCAACAGTGCAAGAATGTTCCTTTTTTTCCACATCCTTGCCAACACCTGTTGTTTCTTGTGTTACTGATTTTAGCCATTCTGACAGGTGTGAGGTGATATCTCATTGTAGCTTTCACGGTTATGATTTCTTATAGAAAAAGAATACAAAGCAAAATCAGCAAAGGGAGTAGGTACACGGAACAAAGTCTGGAGGAAACCAGGCACAAGCTTCCAAGAGTTCTTTTCCAGTGGAAATGCACTGGATGCACTTAATTTCTTTATCTACAAATTGGAGCAACATTTTTGAAGTGTGGTCCACTAAGGATGTTTACTTAAGCCTAAATTTCAGAATTTTTATTGGGGTTTGGTCACATTGACACACAGTGTATATGTGATTGATCACAGTTCCCAAAACAGACCATCTTAAGAAAAGCAAGTGTGAAATCTTAAGTGAAAGCAAATAGATAACACTGTTTACACAGATTAACTAGACATATTAGTACAGTGTGGTTCAAAGCTCCAAGGGTGCAAAAACACTTTTACGAGTTGAAACATTCCAAGAATTCAATTCCCCTTGTCGGAGAAGGGCCATTCATGAAACCAGATTTCTGGGAATGTGTAAGGTTTAAGCAACTTAGACCTGCTAGTAAACTTCCTGAACTTTTCAACCTCCTGCCCTTTGGCCTAGTCTCTCTTGTGGGAAAATGGTCATATTCCTCTGAGAATCTACATTTAGTATAGCATTTATAGAATAGAGATAGTCGTAATATCAACAGGAGTATACGTAGCATTTGTAAGAGCCAGTGTGGAAGAGGGATAGACATAAAGAAGGAACTAACCCATCCTATAATGCCATTATACACTGCATATTTTTGTAATAATTTGCTCTTAGTCTCCAGTTATTTGTACTTTATGATAAATTTGTATAGAACTATTTAGCATATAAACTGATGTTAACTAGATCTATTTCCTCCTAAAGCCAACTGTTTTCCATTGACATCACATCCTGAGGAGACTTTAATTTTCCAATACATACAATTATCAACATCTATATGACTAATTTATATAAGGTAATTGAATCTTACCAGCAATGCTGATATTACACCATATCACACTATGGTATTAGTACAGTTGTTTCATTGCACAACTCAGTAAGAATTAGAGAGGTATTTATTTATTATACCTACCCTTTTTCCAGGTGTTAATTGGCCTTTGCCCCTATACCAGATGTTATGGATAGGATTATCATCATTGACCAGGAATTGGTTATTTTCTGTTTCCAATTCACATAGTTATATTAGCTTCCTAGGGCTGTCATAACAAAGTATCACAGACTAAGTGGCTTCAATGATAGAAATTTATTTTCTCACAGTTATGGAGGCTAGAAGTGTAAGATCCAAGTGTTGGCAGGTTTAGTTTTTTCTGATGACTCTTTCCTTAGCTTTCATATGGCTACCTTTTCGCTGTGTTCTCACATGGTCTTTTCTTGGTGTGCACACATCCCTGGTGTCCCTTTGTGTGTCCAAATTTCCTCTCCTTATAAGGGTACCAGTCAGTTTAATTTTGATTAAATCAGATTAGGTGATTAACCAAATCACTTCTTTAAAGGCCCTGTCTCCATTGTAGTCACATTCTGAGGTGATAGGAGTGAAGGCTGCAACGTGAATTTTGGGGATACACAATTCAGTCCATAACATGGGGACAAAGCAAATCATCTTGTCTCAGTTCATACGATTTTAAGGAGACTGTTTCCATTATGTGCTATGTAGCAAGACTCAACCCTCCTAGGGTAAATATAAGACTATAATTTCTGCTAACTCTGTTACAGGGTATATTATTTTGATTCATTCTTGGAATGAGTACAAGCATAGTTAGTGGATCAGTATAAATTGCCCTTGCCCTTAGAGAATGTCCATAAATTTGGAGACTCATAAGATTTTCAGAAGTGTGCCCTAGGATGACGAGTCATTGCTTCATTGCGACTTCAGGCTCAATCTGTTTTAAAATAGTCAAGATATCTGTTGGATCTTGATATAAACACTTTCCCAGCATTGAGTCCTAGCATTGTCCATGGTCATTTATTAAATCTGCCTGATCCAGTTCACTGAAGCCTCATCTCTCCAGGCTGATTCTTGTCATTTATCTTTCTTCTAGAGGAGTATCCATTCTAATTGGTTTAGTCTCTCTAACACTTCTTTTTTTTCTGAATGCCATTCATTGAAAGTGAATTCCATTTGTCCTTTGATTCTTAAACTGGCATGTATCTCTCTTACAGCTTTCCTATATTTCATGGACCAATATTTAATCCACCAGATATGTTGTTACCATTGTGTACTAATTGTCCGAGTGCAATTAGAATACATGTTTTGTACCCTAAAATGTTGGAGCCCGTGTGCTAAGGTTATATGGGTATAAGTCATACCTACATGTAATTTACTCTCAGTATGCATTGAAGGCCTCCCCTAGCCTTCTCAAGGTGGGGCCATTTTCCGTGGGATTTGAACCAACCGTATAATGCCTACTACCTTATTCCTATCAGAAACCCATTCTCCTTTATACACAGCACACTTTGGCATCATAGGTATGCAGATGCTATATATTATGACCATAATAGCCCAGAATTTTTCTAAATATTCAGTGATCAAAGTTTATAGTTTTACACAGTGATCAGTCTGCCAAGAGTTTTGTGGTTTGACAGCTCAGCAGAGTAATTCTTGGAAGTTTCTTCCTAAATAATATCTTTTGTAGTAGATATAATCTGAAATTTAAGAAGCAAGGTGTACTGGCATATATTATTAAAGTTTTGTTCAGTCATCAACAGTTGATCCAATTCATTATAGCATATTACCAGAAAGTCTCTCAGAGTAATAATACCATTCAGTTTTGCAAGCTTCCATTCAACCTTGTCAAAATCCAAACGTGGGGGTTGTCTGGGCAAATATATAGCTTCACCCTCTTGGATATCTGGTATAATTATGATGAGACAGTATTTTTCTCTTCTTTTGAGCCTTTCAAGGAAATAAGGTAATGTGGGATGTCCTTTGTTACATACGCCATTTATTCATTATTTTACCTTCAGCTACTATTTTTCTTTTTTGTATTTGTCATTGGTTTTAATCCAAACCTTTCCATCTTTAGAAGGAGTGCCAAAATCAATGACAGTGCTGGTTCAGATTGCTGGCAACAGCAGTAAGAGTCTAGCAAGTGCTTTCCTTTCAGTCCATTTCCATTTGTATAGAATAGGTTGACACAGATAGAGAACTAGTAGGCTATCTGGGCTACCAGGCAATACAACTGCAGTCATTGTCAATTCCAATTTTGCAAGATGGGATCAAATTATAATCCAAAAGAAGTTGTGGCACATATATACAATGGACTACTACATGGCAATGAGAAAAAATGAAATCTGGCCATGTGTAGCAACATGGATGGAACTGGAGGGTATTATGTTAAGTGAAATAAGTCAATCAGAAAAAGACAGGTACCATATGTTTCCACGAATAGGTGGACTTTGTGAGACTAAGCAAAAACCAGGGGGAGGGGAAGAGGGGAAGGAAAAAAAAGACACAGAGAGGGAGGGAGATAAAATATAAGAGACTCTCAAAGACTAAGAACAAACTGAGGGGGAGAGGGATGGGCGGGGGAGAGGGGGTGATGGGCATTAAAAAAGGGCACATGTTGGGATGAACACTGGGTGTTTTATGTAAACCAATTTGAAAATAAACTATTTTAAATTAAAAAAAACAAAAAAAATAAAAAACAAATTATAATCCATACTGAAAGGCCCTAGGAAATTCTGCCATAAAGGTTTAAAGGTATAATTGGTTTCCAGCATAGGGATCATCCTTTGTTCTGACAGGCACTGTTGTAGTCCTGATCCTAAAACCATTTCATCAAGTAGGAAAAAAATGCTGAAATGATGTGTGAAAAGATTGAGTAGCTGTATAGTATCTTCCCTACCCTTCCTTCCCTAGGTCCCTTACAGAAGTAGAGGAGACTATCCAATTGGAACCATTCTTTGGTTGCCTTCATGTTGAATGTGAGCACACATTTATAAAGGTATGTAAAGTTTTCATGCTTTTTCCTATCATCACTTTTTTTATTGTGACATAATTCATATACCATAAAAATAACCCTTTAAAATATTTAATTGCTCTTTAATATATTCACAAAATTGATCAACCAACCACCACAATCTAATTCAAGAATATATTAATTAGCACAGTAAGAAAATCTGTATTCATTAGTAGTCACTCTCCATTCTGCCTCCCTCTGCCTCTGGTAACAACTAATTTACCTTCTCTTTCAATGGATTTGCCTATTCTAAACATTTGATATAAATGTAATCATACAATATGTAATCAATTTTAAGTTTATTTTCATGTATTGTGTAAGGAAAGTGTTCAACTTTATTCCTTTGCATGTGATTATCCAGCTGTCCCAGGGCCATTTATAAAAAAGACTATTCATTCCCCATTGAATTGTCTTGAATCAATTGACCATAAATGTAAAAGTATAGTTATGGACTCTCAATTCTGTTTTATTGTTGTATATCCTTATGCTACTTTTGATTCCTGTAGCTTTGTAGTAAGTTTTGATATCAGGAAGTATGAGTTCTTCTACTTTGTGCTTTATCAGAATTGTTTTCGCTACTTGGGGTCCCTTGCAATTCCTTATGAATTTTAGGATGAGCCACTGGGATTTTTTTAAAATAGGAATTGCATTGTGATCTGTAGGTCACTTTGAGTAATATAGACATCTTAACAATATTGTCTTCCAACCCATAAACATGAGATGTCTTTCCATTTATTTCTGTTTTCTTTAATTTCCTTCAGCAACGTTTTGTAGTTTTCAGTATACAAGTCTTGTACCCCCCTTCATTAAATTTATCCCTAAGTATTTTTTCATTTTTATGATATTATAAATGAAATTCTTTTATTTTCTTTCAGATTGTTCATTGCTATTGTATAGCTATAATAGAGATTTTCTGTATTGATCTTATATCCTGCAATTTTGCAGAATTTATTAGCTCTAAAACTTTGTGTGTGTGTCTTCTTTAGGATTTTCTGTATAAAATATCAAGTTATATGCATACAGAGATAGTTTTAGTTCTTCCTTTCCAATTTGAATGCATTTTCTTCCTTTTTTTGCCTAATTGCTGTGGCTAGAAATTTCATTATAATATTGAAAAACAATGAAGAAAGCAGGCATCTTTGTTTTGGTCGTAATTTTATGGGCAAGAATATTAGAATTTTGAGTATCATTATAAAATATATACCTGTTCATCTCTCTTAAAATGTTTTCTTTAGAGTTTATTTTGATTGGACTTCCAGGGAATATGACAGGGTAGGAAGATCCTAAACTCGTGTTGTTCCATGGATACAACTAGATGACACTGCATCAGAGCAAACAACCCAGAAAATGATCCAAAGACTGGCTGAACAAATGCCACAACAAAATATAGAGAAGGGGTCACATCAAAGAAGTTAGGAAGGGTGAGGACTTGGTGGGAACCTAAAACCCGTGGGTCTGACCACCAGAAGGAGGGAGCTGTGGGTGCAGAGAATGGTGAGAAACAGACTAGTACACTGGGGAGCCTATAAAGGGAAGAGAAATCCCCACAGCATTTTACTTTGAAAATCAGAGGGACCGAATTTCATGAGTGCTTGCAACCAGTGAGACTTAAAGCCTGGAATTTAAAAAAGCAGTGGGCTTTCCTATGAGAGAGCCCAGAGGGCTATAGGAAGCTGAGGCTTTGCTGCTGAAGAAACAACACAGCAAACAGCCTGTGGAGATACAGCTTGGAAGCAGCAGTTTGAAAGGTGCCTGGGGCTTATGGGAGGGAGAGTTAATCTCAGAGTTTGTTCAGTGACTTTACCGGGCATAAAGGAACTGACAGGTGCTGATTCTCTCCCCTACCTATCACTATAAACACACAGCCACCTGCAGGAACCAATGCTGTACCAGCACTCACTAGCTAACTTGCTTACACTGTGCTCTGCCCCCTTCGGCCAGACCTGCCTCAATCCTGGTGCTTTGGATACCCTCTCCCAGAAGACCCATACAAACTTTGAAAACACACCTCCTGAACTCCAATAGAGGACAAGCACACCTTATTAAAAAGTGCAGACCTTGCCCACGCATGCTTTGCAGAGCAGCCCAGCCAGGTCAACATAGTTGCCGCACATCCCTTGTGGAAGAATACTGAAGCCCACAGCTTGTGGCATTGTGGAGTTATTTCTAGAGAGCATATTATAAGCCCTGGTAAAGTGAATGGTGTAATTGCTGAAATGTCAGCAATGTTCTAGTCTCAAGGCTGTTGAACACGATAGCACTATGAGATCCAGAGCCCCATGATCTCCCAGGAGCCAGTTAGGGAACAGACTCACTGCAATTGCCTAGCAGTCCTTGAAACTGCACATCTTCCTGCATGCTTTCACGTAATCACCAGATGTATGTTTGATCTATGTTTGGAGGCTCTTTGTGTTTTCCTCCCATGCTTTGACTTTCGTTGATGTTTATATTTGGCGAACATGAAATAAAGACTATGTGCAGTTTACTGCTGCTGCTCCTGTTTCGCTGGCAGAGGCATCCCTGCATGTCCGCTCAGTCTAAGTGTCTGAGAACCTTTTCTTCAGTATGTGGCTACATGGCATCACGCCCCTGCCCAACTGTGCACACTTTGAGAAGGGCCCCTGCTGGCTCCACAAGCTTTGTGGAAGTCCTCCTCCTGCTGGAAGAGGACCAGTGCTACCTAGTCAAAGGTGTACATCTGGCCCACTACTTTCAAGAGCAAGAGACATAGTTGACTTTCCTAACACAAATAGAGAAAGATCAGCAAAATGAGGAGACAGAAGAATATGTCACAAATAACAGGACAGGACAAAAACCATAGCAAGAAACCTAAGTGAAAAAAGTATAAGTAAATGTCCTATAGAGAATTTAAAGTAATGATCATAATGATATTCACTGGATTTGAGAAGAGTAGAGAACATCAGTGAGACCTTAAGAAAGATATAGAAAACAAAAAAGCGAGGAAGAGCACAATAAATGAAATTAAAAATACACTTGATGGAGTAAATAGCAGGCTGGAAGAAACAGAAGAATGAATTAATGAACTAGAATACAGAGTGATGCAAAGCAATAAAGCTGAACAAATGACAGAAAAAAGAATTATGCAAAATGAGAATAGATTTAGGGAACGTGGTGACTGCATAAGCATAATAACTTTTGCATTATGGGGATCCCAGAAAAAGAGAGAAAAAAGAGGGAAAGAAAATTTATTTGAAGAAATAATAGCTGAAAACATCCCTAATCTAGCAAAAGAAACAGATTCCAGATCCAGGATGCACAGAGATCTCAGAACAAAATCAACAAAAGGAGGTCCACACCAAGACATATAGTAATCAAAATAGAAAAGTAGTGATAAAAAAAATTTAAAGCAGCAAGAGAAGAGAAGACAGATACAAGGGAAATCCTATAAGGTTATAAGCAGATTTTTCAGCAGAAACTTTGCAAGCCAGAAGGGAGTGGCATGATATATTCAAAGTTCTGAAAGGGAAAATCTGCAGCCACCAAGGCTATAATTCAGAACAAAATAAGATACAGTTTCTCAGACAAACAAAAGCAAAAGGAGTTCATGACCACTAAACCAGCCCTGCACGAAATATTAAAGGGGACTCTTTGAGCCACTAAACCATTCCTCCATGAAATATTAAAGGGGACTCTTTGAGTGGAAAGGAAAGACCAAAAGTGCCTATAAAAATAGGAAACATGAAAGCAGTAAAAATAAATAATTCTATTAAAAAATCAGTCAACGTATTCACAAAATAAAATGGTGGAAAAATGACACTATACACCTAAAATGTATATGGGGAAGGAGAAGTAAAGCATGGGTTCAAACTTAAATGACCATCAACTTAATATAGACTGCTATACGTAGAAGATATTATATACAAAACTAATGGTAACCACAAATAAAAAAAACACTATTTGCTGGAGAGACATTCTTTTTCTCATTGTATATTCTTTCCTGATTTGTCAAAGATTAATTGACTATATGGTTGTGGTTTCATTTCTGCATTTCTATTTGGTTGTATCGATTTACGTGTCTATTTTTGTGCCAGTTTCATATTGTTTTGATCATGATAGCTTTGTAATATAACTTGAAGTCTGAAATTGTGATGCCTCCAGCTATGTTTTTCTTTTTCAAGATTTCTTCAGCTATTTGGGACATTTTGAGATTCCACATACATTTTAGGATTCTTTGTTTAGCTCTGTGAAAAATTTTGGTAATATTTTGATAGGGACTGCATTAAATGTGTAGATTGCTTTGGTGTAGCATAGACGTTTTAACAATATATATTCTTCCAATCCATAAGCATGGAATGGTTTTCCATATCTTAGGTATCTTATGGGTTTTGGTGTAATTGTCAATGGGATTGATTCCTTGATTTCTCTTTCTGCTGTTTCATTATTGGTGTATGAAAATGCTAAACAGATTTCTGTATGTTCATTTTGTATCCTGTGACTTTACTGAATTTTTGTATCAGTTCTAGCACTTTTTGGTGGAGTCTTTTGGGTTTTCTATACAGAGTATCATGTTATCTGCAAATAGTGACAGTTTGACTTCTTCTTTGCAGATTTGGATGCCTTTTATTCCTTTTTCTTGTTGATTGCTATGGCAAGGACTTCAAGTACTATGTTAAATAGTAACGGTGATAGTGGACATCCTTGTCTTGTCCCTGATTTTAGGGGGAAAAGCTTTCAGTTTTTCAGCCTCGAATATGATGTTAGCTATGGGTATTTCATATGTGGCCTTTACTATGTTGATGTATGTTCCCTCTAAACCTACTTGGTTGTGGTATTTTATTACGAATGGATGTTATACTTTGTCAAATGCTTTTTTCTGTGTCTATTGAAACGATCATATGTTTTTTTAAAAAGTAATATATTGTCACATTGTTTCCAAACAACACCCAGTGCTCATCCCAGCAAGTGTCATCCTCAATGCCATTCACCCACTCTCCCCTCTCCCACACTCCCCATCAAATCTCAGTTTGTTCTTACTATTTAAGAGGTTTTTATTATTTTTTCCCCTCTTCCCCTCCCCCATGGTTTTCTGGTAAGACTCTCAAAATCCATCTCACAATCTATCATATGTGAAAACATATGGTAACTGTCTTTATCTGATTGACTTATTTCACTTAGCATAATACCCTCCAGTTCCATCCACATTGCTACACATGGCCAGATTTCATTCTTTCTCATTGCCACGTGGTATTCCATTTTATATATATATACCACATCTTCTTTATCCATTCGTCAGTTGATGGACACTTAGTCTCTTTCCATGATTTGGCTATTGTTGAAAATGCTGCTATAAACATAGGGGTAAAAGTGTTTTATGTGGCTTTTTAAGTGGCTATGCATCAGCACTCCTGCATCTCTTGGGTAAATTCCTAGCAGTGCTATTGCTCGGTCATCAGGTAGTTCTATTTCCATTTTTCGAAGAAGCTCCACACCGTTTTCCAGAGTGGCTGCACCAGTTTGCATTCCCACCAACAGTGTAAGAGTGTGCCTATCTCTCCTCTTCCTAGCCAGCATCTATAGTTTCCTGATTTGTTTATTTCGGTCTCTCTGACTGGTGTGAGGTTGTATCTCAGTGTGGTTTTGATTTATATTTCCCTGATGATGAGTGACATTGAGCATCGTTTCATGTGTCTGTTTGCCATTTGGATGTCTTCTTTGGAGAAGTGTCTATTCATATCTTCCGCCCATTTCTTCACTGGATTATTTGTTTTTCGGGTGTGGAGTTTGGTAAATTCTTAACAGATTTTAGATACTAGTCCTTCATCTGATATTTCATTTGCGATTATTTCTTCCCATTTCGTTGGTTGCCTATTTGTTTTGTTGGTTGTTTCTTTTGCCGTGCAGAAGCTTTTCATCTTGATGAGGTCCCAGTAGTTCATTTTTGCTTTTAATTCCCTTACCCTTCCCTTCCCTTGCCTTGTGTGAAGTAAGAAATTGGTGCGTCTTAGTCAAAGAGGCTTTTTCCTGCTTTATTCTCTAGAATATTAATGGTTTCCTGTCTCACATTCAGGTCCTTCATCCATTTTGAGTTTATTTTTCTGAGTGGTCTAGTTTCATTCTTTTGCATGTTGCTGTCCAGTTCTCCCAGCACCATTTGTTAAAGAGGCTGTCTTTCTTCCATTGGATGCTCTTTCCCGCTTTGTTAAAGATTAGTTGGCCATACACCTGCAGGTCCATTTCGGAGTTTTCTGTTCTACTCCATTGGTCTATGTGTCTGTTTTTGTGCCAATACCATACTGTCTTGATGATTACCGCTTTGTAGTAGTGGTTAAAGTCTGGGATTCTGATGCCTCCCACCTTGGTTTTCTTCTTCAGTATTACTTTGGCTATTCGGGGTCTTTTGTGGTTCCATACAAATTTTAGGATGGTTTGCTCTAGCTTTGAGAAGAATGCTCGTGCAATTTTGATTGGGATTGCATTGAATGTGTAGATTGCTTTGCGTAGTATTGCCATTTTAACAATATTTATTCTTCTGATCCATGAGCATGGGATGTTTTTCCATCTCCTTGTGTCTTCCTCAATTTCCTTCATAAGTTTTTATACTTTTCAGCGTAGAGATCTTTGAAATCTTTGGTTATTTTTATTCCTAGGTATCTTACAGGTTTTGGTGCAATTGTGAATGGGATTAGCTTCTTTATTTCTCTATCTGCTACTTCATTGTTGGTGTATAGAAATGCCACCGATTTCTGTACATTGATTTTGTACCCTGCAACTTTGCTGAATTCATGGATCCGTTCTAATAGGCTTTTGGTGGATTCTGTCGGGTTTTCCATGTAAAGTATCATGTCATCTACAAAAAAGGAAAGTTTGACTTCCTCCTTGCCAATCTTGATGCCTTTTATTTTGATTTGTTCTCTGATTGCTGATGCTAGGACCTCCAAAACTGTGTTAAATAGCAGTGGCAAGAGTGGACCCCCCTGTCATGTTCCTGATCTTAGGGGGAAGACTCTCAGTTTTTCCTCATTGAGGATATTAGCTGTGGGCTTTTCATAAACGGTTTTTATGATGTTTAAGTATGTTCCTTCTATCCCGCCTTTCTCAATGATTTTCATTAGGAAACGGTGCTGTATTTTGTCAAATACTTTCTCTGCATCAATTTACAGGATCATATGGTTCTTTTCGTTTGTTAATGTGATGTATCATGTTGATTGATTTGCAAATGTTGAACCATCCCTGCAACCCAGGGATGAATTCTACTTGATCTACTTATCCTACTTATTTCTTTTTATATGCTGTTGGATTCGATTTGCTGGTATCTTGTTGAGAGTTTTTGCATCCCTATTCATCAGGGATAATTGCCTGTAATTTACTTTTTTTGCTGGGTCTCTGTCTGGCTTGGGAATCAAAGTGATTCCGGCTTCACAGAATGAGAGAATGAGTCTGGGAGTTTTCCTTCCGTTTCAATTTTTTTGGATCAGCTTGAGGAGGATAGGTATTAACTCTGTTTTAAATGTCTGGTAAAATTCCGCAGGAAAGCCATCTGATCCAGGGCTTTTACTTGTTGGTACATTTTTGATAACTGATTCAATTTATTCACTAGTTATGGGTCTGTTCAAGTTTTCTATTTCTTCCCGTTTGAGTTTTGGTAGCGTGTGGCTCTTTAGGAATTTGTCCATTTCTTCCAGGTTGCCGAGTTTAGTGGCATATAATTTTTCATAGTATTCTCTGACAATTGCTTGTATTTCTGAGGGATTGGTTGTACTTACTCCCTTTTCGCTCATGATTGTATCCATTTGGGTTCTCTCTGTTTTATTTTTGAGAAGCCCTGCTAGAGGTTTGTCTATTTTGTTTATTTTTTCAAAGAACCAGCTCTTGGTTTCATTGATCTGTTCCACTACTTTTTCTGTTTCCATATGATTAAATTGTGAACTGATCTTTTTATTTCTCTCTTTCTACTGGTATTGGGTTGTCTTAGCTCTTCTGCTTCTAGTTCCTTTAGGCGCGCTGTTAGTATTTGTGTTATTGATTTTTCTTGTTTCTTGAGGTGGACCTGGATTGCAATATATTTCCCTCTCAGGACTGCCTTTGCCACATTCCAAAACGTTTGGATTGTTGTATTTTCATTTTCATTGGTTTCCATGTATTTTAAAAATTCTTCTCTGATTGCTTGGTTGACCCATTCTCTTTTAGTAGGTTGTTCTATGTTTTTGGATATTTTCCAAACTTTTTCCTGTGATTGGTTTCAAGTTTCAAAGCATTCTGGTCTTAATGTGTGCACGGTATGATCTCATTTCTTTTATATTTATTCAGAGCTTCACTGTGTCCCAAGATGTGGTCTATCTTGGAAAATGTACCGTGTGCAGTTGAGAAGAATGTAAATTCCTTTGCTTCTGGGTGAAGGACCATGAAAATGTCACTTAGGCTCATCTGTTCTATGTGTCGTTCAGGACCATTTTTTCTGTGGTGATTTTCTGTTTTGTTGATCTATCCAATGCTGAGAGTGGGGTGTTAAGGTCTCCTACAATTAGGACATTTTTATTGATAAGTTTGCTTATGTTTGTAATTAGTTGTTTTACAAATTTGGGTGCACCAGATTCAGCACATAGATATTTATAATTGTTAGCTCTTCCTGCTGGAAAGTCCCTGTGATTATTATATTAACGTCCTTCTTCATCTCTTATTACATCGTTTATTTTAAAGTCTAGTTTGTCTGATAGAAGTGTGGCTACTCCAGCTTTCTTCTGACTTCCAGTAGCATGGCAGATAGTTCTCCCTCCCCTCACTTTCAATCTGGAGGTGTCCTCAGGTCTAAAATGAGTCTCTTGAAGACAGCAAATAGATGGGTCTTGTTTTTTAATCCATTCTGTTACCCTATGACTTTTGATTGGTGCATTTAGTCCACTTGCATTCAGTGTTAATATTGAAAAATATGGGTTCAGAGTCACTGTGTTATCTGTAGGTTTCATGCTTGAAAGGATGTCTCTATTACTTTGTGTTCTTTGCACCCTTTTTCAAAGAGTGTCCCTCAGGATCCCTTGTAATGCTGACTTATTTGTGATGAATTCCTTCAGTTTTTGTTTGTTTGGGAAAACCTTGTTCTCTCCTTCTATTCAGAATGACAGGCTGGCCAGATACAGGATTATTGGTTGCATATACTTCCTGCTCATCACATGGAAGATATCCATCCATTCCTTTCTGACTTACCAAGTTTCTGTAGATAAGTCTGCTACAACCCTTATGTGTCTACCTTGTATGTTAAGGTCCGTTTATCCCTAGCTGCTTTCAGAATTCTCTCTGTCCTTGTATTTTCCCATTTTCACTATGATGTGTCGTGCAGAAGGTCTGTTCGACTTACTTCTGAGGGGAGTTCTCTGTGCCTCTTGGATTTCCATTCCCGTTTGCTTCCTCGTTTTGGGGAACTTCTTTGCAATGATTTGTTCACATACCCCTTCTACTCCTTTCTCTCTCTCTTCTTCCTCTGGAATTCCTATGATACGGATATTGTTCCGTTTGAGTGCATCGCTCAGCTCTCAAATTCTCCTTTCCTGTTCCTGAATCAGCTTCTCTCTCTTTTTCTCTGCTTCCTCTTTTTGTATAATTTATCTTCTATTTCGCCTATTCTCTCTTCTGCCTCTTCAATTTGCGCTTGGACGCCTCCAATTTGTGTTTCACCTCATTCAAGGCATTTTTTAATTCATTCTGACGGTTTTTAAGGTCCTTGTCTCTGCCGCCGAGGGACCCTTTGCATTCTTCTATGCATTTTTCAAGCCCGGCGATTAGTTTTATGTTTATCATTCTATATTCATGTTCTGTTATGTTGTTTATATCTGTTTTCATCAATTCTTGAGCTGTCACTACTTCCTGTAGTTTCTTTTGAGGAGAATTCTTCTGTTTTGTCGTTTTGGCTAGGTTTGTTTTGGTTTGTTTCCTGAGGTCACCCTGGAAAGGAAAACAGAGAGACAAACAGGACACAAAGTACACAAACGTACTGACAAATGACACAGTCAAGCAGGTCGCAACGGAATAAAGAATAAAAAATGACACTCTGAGGGCACGTGACCTGAAGTACCAACTACACGTTAACGACAGGGTGTACGCTGTGCTGGTGGCAGAGCATATCCAGAGAAGGTAATGTCAGGTGCAGGGGGAAGAAGAAAATGAACTTTGACCAGGTAGAGAGACTGAAGGGCTTAATCCAGAAAGAGAGAAATCAGAATAAGGAATGATGTGAGGAAAAAAGAATGAAGATAGATGTTGCCCAGATGAACTATTTGGCCTGGCTATTCCAGAGAGAGAGAGAGAGGAAAGTACAGAAGTAGGTGTAGAACATGCCTTCAGAGATTGGGTTAAAAGTCTGTTTAAGCCAGCCAATACCTGGGATGGCCAGTTTAGGGTTGGGGATACATAAGAAGGAGAGAGGGGAACATATATTTAAGAAAGAAAAAATGACTTGGAGTTACTCCAGGCAGCAGTCTGAACTCTGCGTCTGTGGCTCCCGCTGAAAGTTGTCTTTCCTGTGAGGAGCGGTGTGGTTTGGTGTAGGCGGTTCCTGCCTCCACTGCCGGCAGGGATCCTTTGGAGGTGACTTCTGGGGGCCAGTGTTTGTGGGCTTAGAAGACAACAATGGCGTCCCTTCATTCCCCTCTTCCCAGTCCCGGAGTCTCTAATCGCCCTTTATTTCTGTCCTCACTCTGCAATGGGCGCCCGCATAGTGCAGTTTGTTGGGTGCTCATGCACCCCGCGCCCTCTCTGCCTGCTACACCAAGTTTTCCTGCAAATTGTGTCCCTGGGTTAGAAGCAATCTGCAGGTGGCTAGGTGTCTCTGCGTGGAGCTGGCTGACTGGGCCGCTGCTGCCGACCCCAGCGCAAGGAGAGTTCTGCTGAGATTTCTGCTGTTAGCAACAGAACTTCTCTTCAAAAGCCCTGCATTTAGGAACTGGATGGTGGTGGTCTCTCCCTCTCGGTCCGTTTTGTCTCTCGTCCGGATGTGGCATCCTCCGCACTTTTCTGGATTTCTCTGAAGAAGGCTGTCTCTCCCCTCAGCTCTGTACCTGGGGCCTGTTCATTTCACCTGCCTCCGATTGGACTTACGTTTCCTGGGGCATTTTCTGGGTTTCGCTTTCCATTCCTTGTAGACTGCAACACCTTTCCTCCCTGACACATGGGGTTTAGGGTCCTTTGGTTTCAATCCTTCTTAGTTTGAAAGACAATGGGAATATTGGGTCCCTCTACTCCTCCGCCATTTTGGCCCCCTCTTCCTATGTCTTTTGATTGGAGCATTTAGTCCATTATCATTTTGTGTTAATATTGAAAAATATGGGTTTAGAGTCATTGTGTTATCTGTAGGTTTCATGCTTATAATGATTTCTCTGCCACTTTGTGTTCCTTGCAACATTTCCTTCACAGAGTCCCCCTTCGGACCTCTTGTAAGGCTCGTTTATTGGTGATGAATTCCTTCAGTTTTTATTTGTTTGGGAAAGCCTTTACCTCTCCTTCCATTCCGAATGACAGGCCTGCCGGAAAAAGAATTCTTGGCTGCATATCTTACCTGTTCATCACATTGTAGATTTCCTGCCATTCCTTTCTGGCGTGCCAAGTTTCAGTAGATATGTCTGCTACTACCCTTATATGGCTACCTTTGTATGTTAAGGCCCATTTATTCCTAGCTGCTTTCAGAATTCTCTCTTTATCCTTGTATTTTGCTAGTTTCACTATGATGTGTCATGCAGGAGATCTATTCAAGTTACGTCTGAGAGGAGTTCCCTGTGCCTCTTGAATTTCAATGCCTTTTTCCTTCCCCATGTTGGGTAAGTTCTCAGCAATGATTTGTTCAAGTACCCCTTCAGCTCCTTTCTCTCTCTCTTCTTCCTCTGGAATGCCTGTGATATGGATATTGTTCTGTTTGATTGTATTGCTCAGCTCTCGAATTCTCCTTTCTTGTTCCTGGATCAGATTATCTCTCATTTTTTTTGGCTCCCTCTTTTTCCATAATTTTATCTTCTAATTCACCTATTCTCTCTTCTGCCTCTTCAATCCGCACTGTGGTCGCCTCCAATTTGTTTTGCACATCATATAGCGTTTTTTAGTTCCTTCTGACCACTTTTACTCTTCTTGATCTCTGCAGCGATGAACTCCCTGCTGTCTTCTTTGCTTTTTTCAAGTCCAGTGATTAGTTTTATGACTGCCATTCTATATTCGTTTTCTGCTATGTTGCTTATATCTGTTTTCATCAATTTTTGAGCGGTCACTCCTTCCTGTAGTTTCTTTTGAGGAGAATTTTTCCGTTTCATCATTTTGGCTAGTTTTCTGCCCCTTATAAATTTTAAAAGTTTGTTATGTGCTCTGCCTCTGCAGGTACTGCTATTTAAGTGGGGCTCATATACTTTCCAGGGCCTGGCCTTTCGAGAGGTGTTTTTTTTTTTTTTAGAGTGTTACTTGCTTTCTGTTGTGACTCTGGTTGTCCCCTACCAGGTGTGCTCTGGTTTTTTTCTTGAGGTAGTCCTGGAAAGGAAAACAGACAGACAAAGAAACAGGAAACAAAAAGACGCAAATGTGCCGACAGATAAAACAGGCAAGCAGATCAAAATATAAAAAAGAATAATGAAGAACACTCTGAATGCATTCGACCTGAAATATCAGCTACAAGTAAAGAACGGGGTGTGTGCATTTCGAAAGAGACTGAAAGGCTTAATCCAGAGAGAGAGAAATGAGAATAAGGAAAGAAGTGAGGAAAAAGAAATGAAGATAAAGTTACCCAGATGAACTATGTGGCATGATTATTCCAGAAAGAGAAATAGGAAAGTAAAGAAGGAGGTGTAGATCATGCATTGAGAGAATGGGTTAAATGTCTGTTTAAGCAAACCAATACCTCGGGGTAACCAGCCTAGGGGTAGGGAGAGATAAAAAGAAGAGAAGGGACAATATCTAAATAGCAAGAATTGACCTGGATTTAATCCAAGCAGTGTTGCAGTACTTGTTTTACAGTGTATAAAAGCGGCTTTCCTGTGGGGAGAGGCATGGTTTGGTGTAGGCGGGTCCTGCCTCCACTGCCGGCCGGTAAATGGAAACCTAGGGACTGGTTTTGTTGGTATGGAGGACAAAAATGGCGTCCCCCCAGTCCCTTATTCACGGGCCAGGAGTCCCAAATCACCCCTTTGTTTCTGTCCTCACTCTGCCAGGGACTGAGGCGCAGTGGGATTTGTCGTTGTGCGGTCCCCTGTGTCCCATGCTTATCTGAGTTTTTAAACTCGCTCCGACCACTAGGCCCAGTTTCCCTGGTGTAGAATGCATCCCTGGTGTAACACTGATACAGTTATCTGGTCTGGGACACTGTGGGCCCCAGTCTGAAGAGAGTTCCGCCATTAGAAACGGGACTTCTCTTCAAAAGCCCTGCAGTTAGGGAATGAATGATACGATCCCTCTCCATCCCTGTCTGAGGTTTTTCTCTTGTCCAGACAGTCCTACGTTTCCCCAGCCGCTCTTTCTCTTCCCTTTGTCTTTCCACCAAAGGGGCTCGCTCCCCTCCTTACCTCTGGGGTCCATTTTATCTCCCCCAGTTTGCACTCACACACTTATTTAAGCTTCCTGGATTTTGCATTTTCTTCTTTGTAGACTCCAACTCCTTTCCTCCCAGACTCTTGGAGTTGAGAGTTCTTTGACTTCAGTCCTTCTTTGTTTGAGAGACGTGGGAAGACTGCATCCCCCTACTTCTCTGCCATGTTGGTCCCTTCTGAAATGATCATATGTTTTTTATGCTTTCTTTTATTAATGTGATGTATCACACTGATTGATATGCAAATATTGAACCATACTTTCAACCTGGGAATAAATCCTATTTGATCATGGTGAATGATTTTTTTAAATGTATTGTGGGATCCAGTTTGCTAATATTTTGTTGAGGATTTTTGCATGTATATTCATCAGATATAGTGGCCTATAGTCTTCTTTTTTTGTAGTGTCTTTATCTGGTTTTGGTATCAGCGTAATGCAGGCCTCTCATAGAATGAATTTTCGAGTTATACTTCCTCTTCTATTTTTTGGACTATTTTGAGAATAGGTATTAAACCTTATTTTAATGTTTGGTAGAATTCACCTGTGAAGCATTTTGATCCTGTAGTTTTGCTTGCTGGGAGTTTTTTCATTAGTGATTCAAGTCCATTGCTGGTAACTGTTCAAATTTTCTATTTCTTACTGATTCAAGTTTTGGAGGTTATATGTTTCTAGGAATTTATCCATTTTTTCTAGGTTGTCCAAATTGTTGGCATTTAGTTTTTCATAATATTCTCTTATAGTTGTATTTTTGTGGTGTCGGTTTTAATTTCTCCTCTTTAATTTTTATTTTGTTTATTTGATTCTTCTTCCTCTCATTTTTTTTTTGATGAGTCTGGCTAAACGTTTATGGATTTTATTCACCTTTCCAAAGAAGTAGCTCCTGGTGTCATTGATGTGTTTCATTGTTTTTTTTTTTTTTTTTTTTTTTTTTTTTTTGAAGTTTATATTTTCCTTATTTCTGAGTTTATCTTTATTATTTCTTTTATTCTACTGTTTTTGGCTTTTGTTTCTCCTTCTTTTTCTAGCTCCTTTATGTGTAAGTTTTGGTTGTTTGAGATTTTTCTGGTTTCTTCAGGTTAGGCCTGTTATGTAAAAATTCCATCGTAGAACAGCTTTTGCTGCATCCCAATGATGTTGGACCAGTGTTTCTTTCTTTTTCAGTTGTCACCATGTATTTTTATTTTTTTTAATTTTTATTTTAGAGAGGGAGAGAGAGAGAGCATGAGTGGAGGAGAGCAGCAAATAGAGAGTGAAAAAGAATTTCAATCGAGCTTCACACTCACTGTGGAGCCTGCTGCGGGCTCGATTCCACAACTCTAGGATCATGACTGGAGCTGAAATGAAGAGTTGGATGCTCAACTGACTGAATCACCCAGGTGTCCCTGTCTCCATGCATTTTTTTAAAATCTTCTTTGATTTCTTGGTTGTCCCATTTATTGTTTAGTGGCATGTTATTTAACATCCATATATTTATGCTTTTTCCATATTTTTTCTAATGGGGTTGATTTATAGATTCATAGCATTGTGGTCAGGAAGGATGCATAGAATAAATTTTATCTTTCTAAATTCGTTGAGACTTGTTTTGTGTCATATTATGCAATCTATTCTGGAGAATGTTCCATGAGCACTTGTAAAGAATGTATATTCTGCTGTTTTAGGATGGAATGTTATGAAAATATCTGTTGAATCTATCTGGTCCAATGTGTCATTTAAAGTTGCTGTTTCATTGTTGATTGTCTTTTTGGATGATCAGTCCATTGATGTAAGTGGGGTGTTAAAGTCCCCTGCTATTATTTTATTACTATTGATTATTTCCTTTATGTTTGTTATTGATGGCTTTAAGAATTTGGGTGTTTTTGTGTTGGATGCATAAATATTTACAATTGTTATGTCTTCTTGTTGGATTGTCCCCTTTAGGGTTCTGTAGTGTCTTTCATTTTCTTTTGTTACAGTCTTTGTTGTAAGAACTATAAGATTACAGTCTTTGTTGTAAGAACTATTTTGTCTGATATAAGTATTATTACCCTAGTTTTTTTCACATTCATTTGCATGGTAAATGTTTCTCCATCTCCTCACTTCCAATATATATGTATCTAAATGTATTCATTCTCATGTTTCAAATGAGTCACTCATAGGCAGAAAATAGGGGTCCTGTGTTTTATTCATGCAGTCACACTTTTTTTTTCTTTGTAGTTTCAAGTCTGTATTTAAATTACAGTTTGGAAAAATATAGTGTAATATCAGTTTCAGGAGTAAAATTTAATGATTTATCACATACATATAACACCCAGGATGCATCACAACAAGGCCTGCCTTAATACCCATCACTCATTTATCCCATTCTCTGCCTACTTCTCCTCCAGAAACCCTCAGTTTGTTCTCTGTAGTCAAGAGTCTCTTATATGGTTTGCCACTCTCTCTTTTTTAGCCCTATGTTAGCCTGTTTTGTTTCTTAAATTCCACAAATGAGCAAAATCATATGGTATTTGTCTTTCTCTGACTGACATATTTTGCTTAGCATAATGCAGTGTAGCTCCGCCCACGTCATCAAAAATGGCAAGATTTCATTCTTCTTATGGATAAGTAATATTCCACTGTATGCATACCACAATATCTTTATCTATTCATCAGTCAATGTACATTTGGGCTCTTTCCATAATTTGGCTATTGTTGAAAATGCTGCTATAAACATCAAGGTGCATGTATCCCTTTGAGTCAGTATTTCTTTATCCTTTGGGTAAATACCTAGTAGTGCATTTGCTGAACCATAGGGTAGTTTTATTAAAATTTTTTTGAACCTCCATACTATTTTCCTGAGTGGCTGCACCACTCAGTGCATTCCCACCAACAGTGAAGTAGGGTTCCCCTTTCTCTGCATTCTCACCAACATCTGTTTGTTCTTTTGTTATTAATTTTAGCCATATTGGCAGGTGTGAGTTCATATGTCATTGATGTTTGATTTGAATATTCCTGATGATGAATGATATTGAGCATCTTTTCAGGTGTCTGTTAGTGATCTGGATGTCTTCTTCAGAGAAATGTCTATTCATGTCTTCTGCCCATTTTTAAACTGGATTATTTGGTTTTTTTTTTTGAGTGTTGAGTTTTATAAGTTCTTCATATATTTTTGATATTAACTCTTTATCAGATATGTCAGTTGTAAATATCTTCTCCCATTCCAAAGATTGCCTTTTAGTTTTGATTGCTTCCTTCACCGTGCATAGGCTTTTTATCTTGATTAGGTCCCAATAGTTCATTATTGCTTTTGTTTCCCTTTCCTCAAGAGAAGTGTCTAGTAAGAATTTGCTACGGCCTATGTCAAAGCAGTTATTGCCTGTATCCTCCTCTAAGATTTTAATGGTTTCCTGTCTCACATTTAGATCTTTCATCCATTTTGAACTTATTTTTGTGTATTGTGTAAGAAAGTGACCCAGTTTCATTCTTTTACATATTGCAGTCCACTTGTCCCAACACCATTTGCTGAAAAGACTGTCTCTTTTCCATTGGACATTCTTTCCTGTTTTGTCGAAGACTAGTTGACTATATAGTTGTGGGTCCATTTCTGGATTTTGTATTATGTTCCATTGATCTGTGTCTGTTTTAGTGCCAGTACCATACTGTATTGATCACTACAACTTCCTACTATAACTTGAAGTCTAGAATTATGATACCTCCACCTTGATATACTTTTTGAAGATTTCTGTGGCTATTTAGTGTCTTTTTTGGTTCCATACACATTTTAGGATTGTTTGTTCTAGCTCTGTGTAAAATGCTGCTGGTATTTTGATAGTATTGCATTAAATGTGTAGACTGCTTTGGGTAGTATAGACATTTTAACAATGTTTGTTCTTCAAATTCATGAGTTTGAAATGTCTTTCCATTTGTTTGTTTCCTCTTCAATATATTTCATCAGTGTTTTATAGTTTTTGGAATACAGATATTTTCTCTCTTTGTTTAGGTTTATTCCTAAGTATCTTGCGGTTACTGGTACAATTGTAAATGGGATTGATTCTTTGATTTCTTTTTCTGATGCTTCATTATTGGTGTATAGAAACACAAAAAATTTCTGTACATTGATTTTGTATCCTCTGACGTTCTTGAATTTTTGTATCAGTTCTAGTAATTTTTGAGAGGGGGGTCTTTTGGACTTTCTCCATAGAGTATCATGTCATTTGAAACTAGTGATAGTTTGATTTCTTCCTTGCAAATTTGGATGCATTTATTTGTTGTTGTTGTCTGATTGGTGTTGCTAGGACTTCCATTACTATGTTGAATAACAGTTGTGAGAGTGGACATCCTTATTTTGTTCCTGACTGTAGAGAAACAGCTCTCAGTTTCTTCCCCATTGAGGATGATATTAGCTGTGGGTTTTTGTATGTGGCCTTTATGATGTTGAGGTATGTTCCCTGTATTCCTACTTCGTTGAGGGTTTCCATCAAGAATGGATATTGTATTTTGTTAAATGCTTTTTTTTGCATAGGATCTATTTCTAATCTATCAAGAGGATCACGTGGTTACTATCCTTTTTAAATTAATGTGGTGTATCATGTTGATTGATTTGCAAATATTGAACCACCCTTGCAACTCAGGGACAAATCCCATTTAATCATGGTGAATGAATCATTTGATGTATACTTGGATTTGATTTACTAGTATTTTGTTGAGAATTTTTGCATCGATGCTCATCAGGGATTTTGGACTGTAGTTTGTTTTTTCAGTGGAGTCTTTGAATGGGATGAGATTTAGGGTAATGCTGGCCTCATAAGATGAATTTGGAAGTTGTCCTTCCATTTCTATTTTTTAGAATAGCTTAGGAAGAATAAATATTAATGCTTCTTTAAATGTTTGGTAGAATTTCCTTGTAAAACCATCTGGCCCTGGACTTCTGCTGGGAGATTTTTGATTACAGATTCAATTTCTTTGCTGGTTATCAGTCTGTTCAATTTTTTTTTATTTCTTCCTGCTTCAGTTTTGGTAGTTTGTATGTTTCTAGAAATTTTTCCATTTATTACAGGTTGTCCAATTTGTTAGCACATAATTTTGCATAATGTTTTCTTATACATTTTTAATTTTATTTAAAATTTTTTTTAACATTTATTTATTTTTGAGAGACAGAGAGAAACAGAGCATGAGCAGGGGATGGACAGGGGAATTCTATAATCCAAATGTTACACAGAATCCCAAGCAGGTTCCAGGCTGTGATCTGTCAGCACAGAGCCCGATGTGGGGCTCAAACTCACGAGCTGTGAGGTCGTGACCTAAGCTGAAGTCAGACGCTTAACCGACTGAGCCACACAGGCGCCCCTTCTACTTGTTTTTATTTCTGCCTGTTGGTTTGATTTCTCCTGTGTCATTTGTGAGTTTATTTAGGTCCTTTAATTTTTATTTTTGATATCTCTGGCAAGGGGTTAATCAATTTTTTTTCAAAGAACCAGCTCCTGTTTTTATTGATATGTTCTACTGGATTATTTTTGTTTCTATGTCATTTGTTTCTGCTCTGATATTTATTATTTCCCTTCTTCTGTTGGATTTAGGCTTAATTTTTTGTTTCTTTTGTAGTTCCTTTAGGTGTAAGGTTAGGTTGCATATTTGAGATTTTTCTTTCTTCTTGAGGTAGGCCTGCATTGCTCTATTCTTCCCTCTTATAACTACTTTTGTTGCACCCCCAAAGGTTTTAGGACATAACGTTTTCATTTTCTTTTGTTTCCACATATTTTTTTCATTTATTTTTTGATTTCCTGGTTGACCCATTTGTTTTTTAGTAGGGTATTCTTTAACCCCCATGTATTTGTGGTCTTTCCAAAGTTTTTCTTATGGTTGATTTCAAGTTTCATAGCTTTGTGGTTGGAAAGATGCATTGGACAATCTCAATCTTTTTGTACTTGTTGAGGCCTGATCTGTAACTAGTATGTGACCTATTCTGGAGAATTTTCCATTTGTACTTGAATTTTTCTGCTGCTTTCAGAAGAAATGTTCTGGATATATCTGTTAAGTTCATCCAGTCCAGTGTGTCATTCAAAGCCCTTATTTCTTTGTTGATTTCCTGCTTAGATGATCTATCCATTGATAGAAGTGGGGTGTTAAATCTCCTACTATTATTATTGTGTTATTATCAATGAGTTCCTTCATGTTTGTTACTAAATGTTTTATATATTTGGGTTCTCCCATGTTTGAACCACAAATATTTACAAATGTTAGATATTCTTGTTGGATAGACCCCTTTATTATAATACAGTGCCCTTCCTCCTCTCTTGTTACAGTCTTTGGCTTAAAATCTAGTTTGCCTGATATCAGTGTTGCTACTCAAGCTTTCTTTGGACTTCCATTTGCAAAGTAAATGTTTCTCCATCCCCTCACTTTCAATCTACAGGTATGTTTAGGTTTAAAATGAGTCTTTTATAGGCAGCATATAGATGGGTCTTGATTTTTTTTTAACCATTCTTACATCTATGTTTTTTTATTGGAGCATTTAGTCCATTTGCAGAGTAATTATTAATAGATATGACTTTAGTTCCATTTTATTACTTGTTTTTTCATTGTTTCTGGAAATTTTCTTTGTTTCTTTCTAGTGTTTATCACTTTTGGTCTATCTTTCCCACTCAAAGAGTCCCCCCATTTTTTTTTTTTTTGTCTGGGAAACTCTTTCTCTAGCCTTTTTTTCTGAATGATAGCCTTGCTTGATAGAATACATGGCTGCATATTGTTCCCACTCAGCATGTTGAATATATCATGTCCTCTCTTCTGGTCTGTGAAATTTTTGTGAACAGATCTGTTGCTACACTTGTCTTTCTTTGTAGGTTGAGGACTTATTTTGTCTTGCTGCTTTAGGATTTTTTTTAACGTCCATATTTTGCAAATTTAACAACCATATGTGTTGCTGGTGGCTTTATTTTGTTGATTTTGATGAGAGTTCTCTGAGCTTCCTGGTTTGGTTAGATTAGGGAAGTTTTCAGCTATAATCTCCTTGAAAAACCTTCTGCCCCAATTCCCTCTTTTCTTCTTTGGGAATTCTATAATCCAAATGTTATTACTCTTTATGGAGTCACTGAGTTCTTTAACTCTACATTCGTGATCCAATATTTTTCTTTCCCTCTTTTCATCTTCATTATTTTCCAGAATTTTACCTTCCGTATCACTTATTCTTTTCTCTGTTTCCTCCATTCTTGTCATCATTACCACCAGTTGGTTTTGCATCTTGGTTATGGCATTTTTTATTTTGGCCTGACCTTTTTTGGTCTTTTATCTCTGCAGTAAGGAACTCCCTGGTGTCTTCTATGATTTTATCATGCCCAGCTAGTATCTTTATGATTTTTCCTTTAAATTCTGGATCAAGTATATTACTTATATCTGTTTTGAATAGATCCCTGGCCGTGACTTTTTCTTGTTCTTTATTTTGGGGTGAATTCCTCCATCATGGCCTATTGTCTAGGTCTCTGTGTTCTTTTGTGTGTTAGGAAATCCTGTCATTTTTACTGCTCCTGAGAGTAATGGCTTTATAAATTTTTTTAATGTTTATTTATTTTTGAGACAGAGAGAGACAGAGTATGAGTGGGGGAGAGGTAGAGAGAGAGGGAGACACAGAATCCGAAGCAGGCTCCAGGCTCTGAGCTGTCAGCACAGAGCCTGACGCGGGGCTCGAACTCACGGACCACGATCATGACCTGAGCCGAAGTCGGATGCTCAACCGACTGAGCCACCCAGGTGCCAGTAATGGCTTTATAAAATAGAGGTTGTATACTGTCCAGGGCCTGGCCCTTCAGGAAGTATCAATGGTGTATGCTGTGTGTACTCTGCTGCTGTGTTTTCTCGGCTTTTTCCAAGTCAATCCTGCACAAAGCTTCTCCTTGCCTCCAGTGGGGAGAGTTTGGACCCTGTCCAGAGTGTGGTGAGTTTTAATTAGGTTTGCTCTGTTCTGCTTCTTAAAAGAGACCTGATGGTCTTTCTACCAGAGCTGATGTTTTGCAGAACACTATGGTCATGGACATGGTGTCTGTGGTGGTTTTGTGATGGTTTTCCAGGGGAGGGGCCCACAGCTTTGGTTCTCAGGCACACTTGCCTGAGAAAAGTAGCACCTGCAGAGCACAGGGGTGTGTGGTTTGGTGTAAGTGTTTTGGGCTGCCATTGTTGATGATGTGCTGCTTACTAAAGTTAGTTTATACTGAGGGGCAGAGGAGAGAAATGGTGCCAGCCTCCTCCCACATCCTGGAGAGGGGAGTTTACACCCACAGTTTTCTGGGTAGCCCTCCTAGAAGAGCAAACAATCTCCCCTCATGTGTCCCAGGCATCCCTCTAATCCCTGCCTTCACCCTGTCTGTATCTGGGCCGTTTGCCCACCTGGCAGTGTAGTGCACCTATGTTGTATTCCAGGCAGGTTGGCTGAGTTTTAAAACAACAAACTTTAAGAATCTAGCATGGTGGCAATCTGCACTGGTCCTCTGTGGGAGGGTCTCACTGTACTGTGACTGATGCAGGTTTATCCCATAAGGACAGTCACACCAAAGTGTAGGGGCATGGATTTTGCCGTGAGGTACAGCAAAGAGCCATGTCCTTGTTAGTCATCCTCAGCAAGTGTTGAGGGATGGGAAAGGGTAATGTTGCCTGCTGGCCCTTTCGTCCCTGAAGATCAATGCCATCTCTCCAAGATGCGTTACAAAAGGGTGGAAACATTTCTCCTAGTGAGACCCAGGGGATGCTCTGATCATGCCATCTGGTATAGACTATCTGTCCTCCTCCTCCATAGGAACACTGCAATACCTGCTGAGCTCCCCACCAGTCACAACACAGACCACTAAAAGTGAGCCCTGCTGGCTGTAAAAACTCACGAAAATCATTTCCTCTGGTTTTCCGAGTCAATGACTTTGACTGTTTTCCTTGTGTGAACCCCTGTGTGCCTCTCTCTCTCTCTCCCTCCCTCTCTCTCTCTCTCTCTCTCTCTCTCTCCCCTCTATCCATGATCAGGGTTCTCTCCACTCTGAAGCACCCACGATCTTTTTCTCCCCCACATCTTGTCTTTACACCTCCTACCTTCCACAATGTGGCCTCTTCTCTCCCTCTAGTTGTGCAGTTTGTTCTGTCAGTCCTCAGATAGATTTCTTGGGTATTCAGAAGGAATTGATATTTATCTAGCCATTTCTGATGGACAAAGCAAGCCTAGGTCCTCCTAACTTTGCCATTTTAGCTCCTGAGTACTATCTGTTTCTTGGTGGAGTCTTCCTAGGTTTTCTATAGAGAGTATCATGTCATCTGAAAATAGTGAAATTTTACTTCTTTCTTGCTGATTTGGGTGAGTTTATTTATTTTTGTTGTCTGATTGCTGAGACTAGGAGTTCCAGTACTATTTTAAATAACAGTGGTGAGAGTGGACATCCCTGTCTTTTTCCTGACCAAAGAAGAAAAACTGTCCGTTTTTCCCCATTGAGTATGATGTTTGTTGTGGATTTTAAATAGATGGCCTTTATGATGTTGAGTTGTGTTCCTCTAAACCTACTTTATTGAACGTTTTATCCTGATACTTTGTCAAATGCATTTTCTGCATCTATTCTAGTGATCATATGGTTCTTATCCTTTCTTTTATTAATGTGGTGTATCACTTTGTTTGATTTGCAAATACCGCACCACCCTTGTAACTCATGAATAAATCCCACTTGATCGTGGTGAATGATTCCTTTAACATATTGTTAGATTCAGTTTGCTAGTATTTTATTGAGAAATTTTGCATCCATGTTCATCATGGATATTGGCCTGTAGTTCTCTTTCTCAGTGAAGTCTTTATCTGGTTTTGGTATCAGGGTAATTGTGGCATCATAGAATGAATTTAGATGTTGTCTTTCCTTTTCTGTTTTGGAATAGTTTTAAGAATAATAGGTATTAACTCTTCTATAAGTGGTATAATTCCCCCGTGACTCCACCTGGCCTTGGAATTTTGTTTTATAGGGAGATTTTTTATTACTGATTCATTTTTTTTGGCAGATTATCAGCTTGTTCAAGTTTTCTATTTCTTCCTGTTTCAGTTTTGGTAGTTTGTATGTTTTTAGGAATTTATCCATTTCTTCCAAGTTCTCCCATTCATTGGCATGTAGTTTTTAATAATATTCTCTTATTACTATTTGTGTTTCTGTGGTGTTAGTTGTTGTTTCTCGTCTCTCATTTGTGATTTTATTTTTTTTGTTGTTCCTTTCTCTTGTCTTTTTGATACATCTGGCTAGAGGTTTATCAATTTTATTAGTTTTTACAAAGAATCACCTCCTGGTTCTATTGATCTGTTCTATATTTTTTAGTTTCTATTTCAGTTATTTCTACTCTAATCATTATTCTTGCCTTACTTGTGCTGGCTTTACATGTTGTTCTTTTTGTAGTTCTCTTAAGTGTAAGGTTAGGTTTTTTTATTTGATATTTTTTTCTTGCTTCTTATGTTAGACCTGTATTGCTATATGCATCCTTCTTGGGACTGCTTTTGCTGCTTTCCAAAGGTTTAGGAGCATCATGTTTTTATTTTCATGTATTTTTCCCCCTTGACTTGATGACTGACTCCTTCATTATTTAGTGGGATGTTGTTTAATCTATTTGTATTTGTGGTCTTTCCAAATTTTTTCCTGAGATGATTCCAAGTTTCACCGTGTTGTGGTCAGAACAGTTGCATGGTATGATCTCAATCTTTTTGTAGTTTTTTAGGCCTGATTTTTTACCTAGTATTTGATCTATTCTGTAGAATGTCCCATGTGCACTTCAAATAATGTGTATTCTGCTTTCTTGGGATGGAGTGTTCTGAATATACATGTTAAGTTCATCTGGTCCAATGTGTCATTCAAAGCCACTGTTTCCGTATTTTCTGTTTAGTTGATTTGTACACTGATGTAACTGGTGTGTTAAAGTCCTCTACTACTACTGTGTTATTATCCAATAGTTCCTTTATGCTTGTAACTAAATGTTTTACATATTTGGGTGCTTCCGTTTTCAGTGCACAAATGTTTACAATTTTTAGGTCTTATTGCTGGACAGACCCTTTTATTATGATATAGTTCCCTCCATCATCTCTTGTTACAGTCTTTGGTTTAAAGTTTACTTTGTCCAATATATGTATTGCTACTCTGGCTTTCTTTTGACATCTTTTTGTGTGGTAAATGTTTCTCCATCTCCTCGATTTCAATCTGCAGGTGTCTTTAGGTCTAAAATGAGTCTCTTGTAGGCAGAATATAGATGGTCTTGTTTTTTAAATCCATTCTGACACTCTATGTCTTTTGATTGGAGCATTTACTCCATTTACATTCAGAGTAATTATTGATAGAAATATATTTAGTGCCATTTCATTACTTGTTTTGTCATTTTTCCTGGAGATTTTCTCTGATATTATCTTTTCTTGTCTTTGTCACTTTTCGTCTTTCTTATCCACTCAGAGTCCCCTTTGCTTTAATATTTCTTGCAGGGTGGGTTTATTGGTTACAAACTCCTTTAGTTTTTGTCTGTCTGGGAAATTATCTCTCCTTCTATTCTGAACGATAACCTTACTGGATAGAGTATTCTTGTCTGTAGATTTTTCCCATTCAGCAGTTTGAATATATTCTGCCACTCCTTTCTGGCTTGGCAGCTTTATTTGAGAAGTATCCAGCTAGCCTTATGTGTCTTCCTTTGTAAGTAAATGACTTCTTTTGTTTGGCTGCTTTTAAGTTTTTTCCTTTATTAGTATATTTTCCAAATTTAATTACAATATATGTCAGTGTTGGCCTGCTATTGTTAATTTTGATGAGAGTTCATTGTGCCTCCTGAATCTGGATGTCTGTTTCCTTCCCCAGATTAGGGAGGTTTTCAACTATTATTTCCTCAAATAAAGTTTCGTTCCCATTTTCTATCACTTCTTGTTCTGGGACTGCTATAATATGACTGCTATTCTGTTTGATGTAGTCACTGAGATTCCTAAGTCTATAGTTGTGTTCCATAACTCTTCTCTCTCCCTTTCATTCAGTGTCATTATTTTCCATTATTTTGTCTTCTATATCACTCATTCCTCTGCTTCTTCAGCTTGCTGTTTATCACATGAAGTCTGTTTCCAATCTTATTTATTGCATTCTTCATTTCTGATTGATTCTTTTTTATTTCTTTTATCTCTGCAGGAAGGGTCTCCCTGATGTCTTCTTTTCTCAAGCCTAGTGAGTACCCTTAGGATTGTTGCTTGAAATTCTCCTTCAGACATATTATTTATATCTGTTTCGATTAGATCCCAGGCCATGGCCATATCTTGTTCTCTCATTTGGGATGAATTCTTTCATCCTGGCATTTTGTCTAAGTCTCTGCCTTTTTCTGTGTGTTAGCAAAGCCAGTTATATCTCTTTCTCCTGAAACTAATGCACCCATTTCACCTTTTGCTGTCATGCCAGGGTGCCTTTAGGGTATAGAATCCTAAGACAAGCTGGTTGGCATCCACTTCCACCTTAGTTGGCCTGACAGGGTGCCCACTGCACAGTGTCACCTGATACACTGGATTGTTCCTACTTCAGCTTCATCCGTCTTGCTAGGGTGCTCTCAGCACTTAGAACCCCAGGAACTCTGACTGGCACCAACATCGGCTTTAGCTATCTGGCCAAGATGCCACTGTGTGGAGATCTCTGGACTTCCAGCCCATGATAGCCAGCCAGCAAAAGTCTGGCTTTTAAAAGCATACACAGTCTACATGGGGGACAGTTATACAAAAGATCATTTATTCAAGTTAGGTGATGTGCCCATCTTACCTAATTCATAGAAACAAACACAGTCAAGTATAATGGAGGAGTCAGAGGAATATGCTCCAAAAGAAAGAAAAAGACAAATATTCAGAAATAGAACGAATTGAAATGGAGATAAGTAATGTGTCTGATAAAGAATTTAAAGTAATGATCTTAATGAAGCACACATGGTTGTAAAGGAGAGTGGAAGAACTCTGAGACCTTCAATAAAAATATACAAAATATGAAAAAGAACCAATCAGAGTTGAATACAGTAACCGAAATAATGGAATCAACAGTAGATGACTGGATGCAGAAGAATGTATCAGTGATCTACAAGACAGAGTATCGGAAAGCACTCAAGCTGAACAACAAAAAGATAAAGGAATTTAAAAAATAAGGGCAGGTTAAGGGATATCTTGGACAACATCAAGGAAAAACATTTGAATTATAGAAGTCCTAGCAAGAGAATAGAGGAAGGGCCAGGAAACTTAGAAGAAATGATAGGTGATAATATCTCTAATCCACGGAAAGAAATATATATCCTGGTTCAAGAATCACAGGGACCTCTAAACAGAATGAACCAAGAATGTCCATGCCAGGACACATAACAATTAAAATAAATGTTAAAGATAGAGAGTTTTAAAAGCAACAAGAAAGAAGAAAAAGCCATATACAAAGGAAACCCTCTAAGGGTATCAATTGACTTTTCAGCATAAACTTTGTGGGTCAGAAATGAGTGGCACGATTTATTCAAAGTGCTGAAATGAAAAAAACCTACAACAAAGAATACTCTACCTGGCAAGGTCAGGATTCAGAACTGAAAGAGAGATAGAGAGTTGCCCAAAAGTTTAAAGGAGTTTATCACCAGCATTAAAGGCTTTAACTAGCCTTATAAGAAATATTAAAGGGACTTCTTTAAATGGAAAAGAAATGACTATAATTAGACATAAGAAAATTATTATTAAAAAGTTGTAAAATATACCAGTATATACATAAAATGTGGAGGAGGGAGTAAGAGAAAAGATTTTCTGAGAATATGTTTGAACTTAAATGACCATCGATTTAATATATAGGCTGCTACATAGTCAGGATGTTATATAAGAGACTAAGTGTCCATCAACTGATGAATAGATAAAGAAGATGTGGTATATATATATAGAATGGAATATTATGCGGCAATGAGAAAGAATGAAATCTGGCCTTGTGTAGTAACATGGATGGAACTGGAAGGTATTATGCTAAGTGAAATAAGTCAGTCAGAGAGACAGATACCATATGTTTCCACGCATAAGTGGACTTTGAGAGACTTAGCAGAAAGCCGTGGGGGAGGGGAAGAGGGGAAAGAAAAAAGGGAGAGGAAGGGAGAAAAAATATAAGAGACTCTTAAATACTAAGAACAAACTGAGGGTTGAGGAGGGTATGGGAGGGGGGACAGTGGCTGACGGGCACTGAGGAGGGCACTGGTTGAGATGAGCACTGCGTGTTGTGTGGAAACCAATTTGACAATAAAAAGTTAAAAAAAAAGAACCACGTGATAACCACAAAACCAAACCCTATAATTGATGCACAAAAAACAAAGAGAAAGAAAGCCAAATATAGCGCTACAGAAACTCATCAAACACAAAGAAAGTGTAAGGGAAGAAGAAACATATAAGAACTTTAAAAAACACCAGTAAATTTTAACAAAATGGCAATAAGTAGATACTTAGCAATAATTATTTTCAATGTAAATGATATAAATGCTGCAATCAAAAGATATAATTTGGCGGAATAGATAAAAAGGAAGACCCATCAATATGCTGCCTAGAAGAAACACCTCAGACCTAAAGACACTTAAAGACTGAAGTGAAGCGATAAAAAAACATTTAACATGGAAATGTAAGAGAAAAAGCTAGGGTCGCAATAATTATATCAGAAAGAATAGAGTTTTAAAACAAAACTGTAGCAAGAGACAAAGAAAGGTATTACATAGTGATAAAGGGATCAATCCAACAACAGTATGTAACAATTGTAATAACCTATGCACCCAAATTAGGAGTTCATACATACATAAAACAAACATTAATGGACATAAAGAGAGAAATTGATGGTAATACAATAATGATATGGGAAACTAACACTCCACTTACATCAATAGATACATCATCCAGGCCAAAAAAAAAAAAAATCAAAAAGAAAACAGCGATCATGTTTGGTCACAAAACAAACTCAAGAAAATTAAGATTAAAATCATAACATGCATCTTTTTCTGACCACAATGCTATGAAACTAGAAATAAATCACAAGAAAGAAAAAACAAAACTAGAGAAAATACAAATGCATGGAGGCTAAATAACATGCTACTAAACAACAAATGGATCAGTAGAGAAATCAAAGAAGAAATTAAATAAAAACACATAAAAACAAGAATGTAGACAAAATGGATTAATATCTTTAGGATGCAGTGAAAGGAGCTCTAAGAAGGAAATACAAGCAGTATAAGCCTACCTCGTGAAACAAGTAAAAGCTCAAATAAATATTCTAACTTTATACATAGAGGATAGAAAAAGAAGAACAAACAAAGCCCAAGATGAGTCAAAATAAGGAAATAATAAAGGTTGGAGGAGAAATAAATGTCATAGAGACCAAAAGAGCAACAGAAAAATATCACTGAAACCAAGATCTTGTTCTTTGTAAAGATTAAACAAAATTAATAAACGCTTAGCCAGACTCATCAAGAAAAAAAAGAGAAAGGAGCCAAATAAATAAAATAAATAAAAGGAGAAGTAATAACTGACATCACAGAACTACAAAGAATTGTCAGACAATACTATGAACAATTATATGGCAAAAAATTGGACAACCTAGAAAAAAATGAATAAATCACTACAAACATACAGTCTTCCAAAAGTAAATCAGAAATGAATAGAAAATAGAAAATCTAACAGACTAATTACTAGTAACAAAATTGAATCAGTAGTCAAAAAACTACCAAAATGTAAAAAGTCCAGGACCAGACGGATTTACAAGTAAAGTCTAAAAAACACTTAAGTGTTTGTTATGAACAGTTACTAATTATTCTTATCAAACTGTTTCAAGAAATAGAAAAGAAAGAAAGCTCAACTATACTTTACAAGGCTAGCATTACCCTGATACTTAAATCAGACTAAGACAACAGATAAAGACTACAGGCCAGTATCCCTCATAAACATAGGTGCAAAAATCCTCAACAAAATATCAAATTGTATTCAATAATAAATTAAAGGAGCATTCACCAAAATCAAGTGGTATTAATCCCAGGGATGCAGGATGGTTCAATATTTGCAAATCAATCAACATGATACGCCACATCAACAAAATGAAGGATAAAATCGTATCATCATCTCAATAGATGCTCCGAAAGCATTTGACAAAGTCAGCATCTGTTCATGATAAAAAATTCTCAACAAAGTGTGTTTAGAGGAAATGTACCTCTATACAATAAAGCCCATATATGAAAAACCCACAGCTAACATCATACTCAATAATGAAAAACTGAGAGATTTTTTCCTAAGATCAAGAAGACAAGCCTTTCCACTCTTGCCGCTTTTATTCAATATAGTACTAGAAGTCCTAGCCATAACAATCAGACAAGAAAAAGAAATAAGAGGCACCCATATTGGTAAGGAAGAATTTAAGCTGTCACTATTTGCAGATGACTTGATTCTATACCTAGAAATCCCTAAATAATCCACCAAAAAACCATTAGAAGTAACTAATAAATTCAATAAAATTCCAGGATACAATATCAACACCCAGAAATCAGTAGTGTTTCTATACATTAACAAAAAACAGCAGAGAAATGAAGAAAATGATTGCATTAACAATTGCACCAAAACGATTAAAATATTTAGAAATAAACTTAACTACACATGGCCAGATTTCATTTTTTCTCATTGCCACGTAGTAGTCCATTGTATATATGTACCACATCTTCTTTATCCACTCGTCAGTTGATGGACACTTGGTTTCTTTCCATGATTTGGCTATTGTCGAAAGTGCTGCTATGAACACTGGGGTACAAGTGCTCCTATGCATCAGCATTCCTGTGTCTCTTGGGTAGATTCCTAGCAGTGCTATTGCTGGGTCATAGGGTAGCTCTATTTTCATTTTTTTGAGGAATCTCCACACCGTTTTCCAGAGTGGCTGCACCAGTTTGCATTCCCACCAACAGTGTAGGAGGGTGCCTACTTCTCCACATCCTCGCCAGCATCTATAGTTTCCTGATTTGTTCATTTTAGCCACTCTGACTGGTGTGAGGTGGTATCGCAGTGTGGTTTTGATTT
>PITB01010525.1:0-61509 GCA_004024585.1 Paradoxurus hermaphroditus
TGAAGATGATGATGATGATGATGATGATGATGATGATGATGATGATGATAGAGGAGAGGAGGAGAGAAAGAGCCCTCTCTCCCCTACCTTCCTCCTTTTCCACCCTCCTCTCCCCTCCAAGTTGCTATCTGCACAAGATCAGAGCTGGAGGATTTCCTGAGTGAAGCCGTCTGCATGAAGGAATTCGACCACCCCAACGTCATGAGGCTCATTGGTGAGAGAGGGGCAGAGTTAGGGGGCCTGCAGGCTCCATGGAGGCCACCCTGGAAGGAAGACCCCCTCCCTCGGGCACTGGGAAGATCAAACCTCCAGGCTCCCTGCTCCCCTCCCATCCCTCAGAGTCAGCAAGCTCCCCCCTCCTTCTTTCCCTCAGCTTGGAATGTGACCTCCGACCTTTCCCCAAAATAGCCGAGGTCCCCAGGAGGGCTCTGGAAACTTCCCTGGGAACAGTTTCCTGCAAACGGCTTCTCTGAAGCTCGGTCCCTGCCACCGCTTCCCCCACCCCCCAGCAATTTGGAAGCCAGATTTGAGGGGCAGGGAGAGACAGAGCTGAGGGAGGGGACGGCTTCCCCTCCTGCCCACCTGGAGTGACAAGGCTGCCTGGGGGGGGGACTCAGGCGTCTGTTTCCAGGGTTCCGAACGAGAAGGCTTCCCAGCACCTGTGGTCATCTTACCTTTCATGAAGCACGGAGACCTGCACAGCTTCCTCCTCTATTCCCGGCTCGGGGACCAGCCAGTGGTGAGGGGCGCTTACGCGTCCGGTCCACAGTGTTAGCTGAGCACCTGCGAGGTGCCCAGTGCCGCGCGGACCCGGGGAAGCCCATGGTGACCCCGAGCTTGCTCTCGTGGAGCTGTCTGCCAGTGGGGGGGCCAGGCAATAAATGAGTTAACAGATAAGCAAGATCATGTAAGTGCTAGGAAGGAAATAGAGTCTGATGAACCGTAGCGATTCGTCTGAGTGGCCGGAGAAGGTCTTACTAAGGAGGGGGCCTTGAAGGAGGAGCCAGCTGGCAGGAGGTGGGGAGATCTTGAGAAGAGCAATCCTGGCAGAGGGAACAGCGTAGGCAAAGGCTCAGAGGTGGGAGCAAGCACGACTTGACTGAAAACCGGGAAGGAGGCCCCTGGCTGGAGCGTATGTCCTACGTCCAGAGTGGGGGACAGTGGATCAGCTCAGAGAGGAAGGCAGGAGGGGGCTCTATAGGGCCTTGTTGGAAAGAGGTGGGATTTAATTTTCGGATCTGTGGGAAACCACTGCAGGGCCGAGCGAGGCGCACACGGGAAGGGAAGGAAGGGGGGAGGAAGGATGGATCTCGGGGACTCTGCTGACCTCTACTCCCTCCCGCACGGCCTCCAGTTCCTGCCCACTCAGATGCTGGTGAAGTTCATGGCAGACATCGCCAGCGGCATGGAGTATCTGAGTACCAAGAGATTCATACACCGAGACCTGGCCGCCAGAAACTGCATGTGAGTGCTGAGCCTTCCGAAGACACCCCCCCCCACACCCACTCCTTCGAGGAGCTCCGTCCCATCCTTCCAGGATGGAAGAGGAGTCTAGACACACCTACCTCTCAGGCAGGCCGGAACTCAGGAGTGGTATGGAAAGGTCAGCAAGGGAGTTGGAGAAGCCTTCCTGGAGGAGGTGGGCTTGGAACTGAAATCCTGGAGGGGCATTTGGATGTGAAGACAGACAAGGCAAGAGGGTGGGCTCGGCGGGCAGCGTGAGAGGTGCAGAGGTGACTGGTGAGCGTGGCGACAGTGAAGCCTCATCTCTGTCCCCCTCCATGCTGAGTGTCTTGCCGGGGCTGCCTTTGGGGAGGGACCACTTTGAACAACAGTGGGGACGGGTACAAACCAGAAAACAGGCCGGAACGAAGCTACAGTGAGGGCGGTGTGTGTGTATATAAACATGGGCTTAGAATATTAGTTTCTTTCCGATACCGGACTCCTAGAAATTGGAGCTGGAGAACCGGAATCTTGTGTAAGATGTTCAAATGTCCGCAACTCTCAGGAATATGAACATTTCATTATTTCTCCCAATGTTTTACTTTGAAAAGTCCAACCCCACAGAAAAGTTGAAAGAATTGTACGGTGGACCTCCACGTATCCTCCTTGTTGAGATTCTTCTCTCTTCTCTTTCTCTCTTTCCTCAACCATTTTATTTATTTAGTTAGTTAAAATTTTTTTTAATGTTCATTCATTTTTGAGAAAGAGAGAGAACCAGAGCACGGTGGGGGAGGGGCAGAGAGCGAGGGAGACCCAGAATCCAAAGCAGGCTCCGGGCTTTGAGCTGTCAGCACAGAGCCCGATGCAGGGCTCGAACTCACGAACCATGAGATCGTGACCTGAGTTGAAGTCATACACTCAACCGACCGAGCCACCCAGGCGCCCCTAGCTATGTGTATTTCATAGCACAGGGCCTTTCAAATGTTGACTAAACCATATGACAGAACTGTATTACTAGCTTAATGTGATGGTTAATTTTATGTGTCAACTTGACTCGGCCATGGGGTCCCCAGATATTTGGTCAAACATTACTCTGGGCGTTTTTGTAAGGGAGTTTTTATATGAGGTTAACATTCATTTTTTTTTTAATTTTTTTAATGTTTATTTATTTTTGAGAGAGAGAGACAGACAGACAGAGCATGAGCAGGGGAGGGGCACAGACAGAAAGGGAGACACAGAATCTGAAACAGGCTCCAGGCTCTGAGCTGTCAGCACAGAGCCTGACGCGAGGCTCGAACTCGGGAACAGTGAGATCATGACCTGAGCCGAAGTCGGACACCTAACTGACCAAGCCACCCAGGCGCCCCAATTTTTTTTTAAATTTTTAAAAATATTTATTTTTGAGAGAGAGAATGAGTGGGGAAGGGGCAGAGAGAGAGGGAAACACAGAATCTTAAGCAGGCTCCATGTTCTGAGCCATCACCACAGTGCCCAATGTGGGGCTTGAACCCACAAACCATGAGATCACGATCTGAGCCCAAGTGGGATGCTTAACTGACTGAGCCATCCAGGTGCCCCTTTCCTCAACCATTTTAAAGTGACGGTGACATGAGACTCCTACATCCTCCATAAGTATCTCCTAAGAATGAGGACTTACATGTAAATGATTACAGTTCTGTTGTCACACCTAAGATTAACCGTAATTCTGTAATATAACCTTACATCCAATCCATATTCAAATTCTCCCAGTTGTCCTCTGAAATGTCTCTGAGGGCTGTTTTTTGTTTTTGTTTTTGTTTTTGTTTGTTTGTATGTTTGTTTTTTACCACAAATCAGAATCTATTCAGGGTCCCCCACCCCACTGCTTTTTGGCGGTTATGCCCCTTTAGCCTTGCCCCCCACCTTTTTCTATTTTTATATCATATTATTTTGGAAGAGACCAGGCCACTTGTCTTGTAGGATGTGACATGCATGTGTCTGTTTCCTTGTGGTGGCATTTGCCTTGTTCCTCTGTTCCCTTTATTTCCTGTTAACTGGGAAGTATATGTAAAGTTTCAAGAGACTCAGTCAAAATGGAAATTCCTTTTTTTTTTTTTTCAATTCTTTTAATGTTTATTTTAGAGAGGGGGCAAGCAGGGGAAGGGCAGAGAGAGAAGGAGACACAGAATCCGAAGCAGGCTCCAGGCTCCGAGCTGTCACCACAGAGCCCAACACAAACCCACAAACCGTGAGGTCGTGACCCGAGCCAAAGTCGGACGCTTAACCAACTGAGCCACCCAGGCACCCCTGGAAACTCCTTTCTATCTGCAATTTGGGGTGATCCTAGTCAATGCCCCCATGGAACAGTGACCCTGGAAATCAGAGTAGACAACCCATTGTTATGCCCCTGCCCCTTTTTGTTAAGTTACAGTATCGAGGGGTGCCTGGCTAGGTCATTCAGTAGAGCACGCGACTCTTGGTCTTGGAGCTGTGAGTTCGAGCCCCAAGTTGGGTGTACAGATTGCTTAAATATAAAATCTCCAGGGATGCCTGGCTGGCTCAGTCAGGAGAGCATGCAACTTTGGATCTCAGGGTCACTCATGACTTCATACCTCACGTTGGGGATGGAGGCTACTTTAAAAATAAATAAATAAGGGGCGCCTGGGTGGCTCAGTCCCTTAAGCATCCGACTTCAGCTCAGGTCATCATCTTGCAGTTCCTGAGTTCAAGCCCTGCCTCAGGCTCTGTGCTGACAGCTCAGAGCCTGGAGCCTGCTTCGGATTCTGGGTCTCCCTCTCTCTCTGCCCCTCCCCTGCTCATGGTCTATCTCTCTCCCTTTCTCAAAAATAAAGAAACATTAAAAAAATAATAATAATAAATAAATAAAACAATTTTTAAAAATGTTCTTTAGAAAAAATAAATGAAGTATTTCCTTACCCAGGTGGCGGTTTGCCACCACCCAAAACCTCCCACCCACATCACAGCCGCCAGCCTGGACGCCTGAGCATCGCCCCTCTCAGCCTCCCTGCCATGATCCCCGGGCCTTCCCTGGACCTAGAGGGTGAAGATTAACTCCTGCCATACGAGGGGCCTCCAGGGTCTGTTCCGATTGGTCACTGCCCCAGCCCATCACCCTGGCTAGAAATCATTCGATTTTAAAAAACAGAACCCTAGAACCTCAGGTGCAAAAATTAGAGAATCTTCTATTTATGAAAAGGACAAAAGCAGGCAAAAGTAATCCATGCTTGAAGATCGCAGTGTTCCTGGGGTGGGGGTGGGGGGTAGCGGGGGTCCAGGGAGGACCGGCAATGTGTTTCTTTCTTCCTCATACTTAAAAAAAATCAATGTATGTTGATACGCTCACACACACGCATTTGAGGTGTGTGGCCGAAGGCATGTTTACACGTCTGTAGACTCATGTAAACAACCACCGTTGGATCAAGATAAAGAACATTTCTGGGCCCTGGCAGGCTTCCTCAAGCGCTTCGCAGTCACCGCCCCCAGGGAAAACACTATCTTGTACGTCAGTCACCTGTTCTGAAATGTCACGTAGGTGGAGTCACGCAGTGTGTACTTCCTGGTGTCTGGATTCTTTCTCTCAGTGGGCTGTTTTTGAGATTACCCCATGCCCCCCTGTATATTGGTTCGTTCCTTCTTTTTCTTTGCTCTGTGGTATTCCTCGTACAGCTGAGGTCCCACGGTGTTCTGTTTCTGAATCTGGGTGCCGGTGACAGGGGCGTGTTTGTGAAACTTCATGTGGAGGGAACAAGAAGCAATACATTTCCCTGCAGCCCGGGGTTGCCAGATCCTCGCCTCCAGCGAGGCCAGCCGGAGCAGGGGGTGGAAAGGTATCTGAGAGTGAGGGCGGACTTCCTGGTGGAGGGGGGTGATGCCGTGACTCCGTTCCCGTCTCCAATCCGGGCAGGCTGAACGAGAACATGTCCGTGTGTGTGGCGGACTTTGGGCTCTCTAAGAAGATCTACAACGGGGACTACTACCGGCAGGGACGCATCGCCAAGATGCCGGTCAAGTGGATCGCCATCGAGAGCCTGGCCGACCGGGTCTACACCAGCAAGAGTGATGTGGTATGTGCGCCCCTGACAGGCGTGGGCGGCAGTGGTGTGGGCGTGGTGGGGATATACCCGGGTATCCACGTGTGCATGGTGACAGGTTCATACACGGGACGCGTGGACAGTTTAGGTTGGGAGAGGCAGTGGTAGGTACGTGGAGGTCTGCCCAGCCACGGTGTTCAGGGCAACCCACAGGACCAGGAGACTGTGAAGTGTCTACGTGTGCGCGTGGATGAACATGTCTGCACACACAAAAGTTACCGTTCAGTGTGTCCCTGGGCCGAAGCGTTCCTGTCCAGAGCTGTGATGCCCCCGCAGGAATGGCTGTGTCCAGATATGCACATACATGTGGGCGCACCGGTGCATCGGGGTGTCTTTGTGCAGGAGAGACCCTCTAACTCTCTCTCCTCTGCCCCCTCCAGTGGTCCTTCGGGGTGACGATGTGGGAGATTGCCACGCGAGGCCAGACCCCATATCCAGGAGTGGAGAACAGCGAGATTTACGACTACCTGTGCCAGGGAAACCGCCTGAAGCAGCCTGTGGACTGTCTGGATGGACTGTGAGGACCCTCAGGACTCTCCCTGCCTCCCCTTCCCCCCTATCCAATCCCAGATTTCACCCCAAAAACCCTGATCACCCCACATGGCCCCCGCAGAATCCCTCAGACTGTTGAGGAAGCCGCATGCCTCCTCGCCAGTGCCCCACGAGACCAGGGCTAGCTCACAGGGTACGGAGTAGCAAAAGGGGCCCTCTCCTCTGTTGCCTTTCTGTGCGGATTGCAGGCTGGATCAGCCGCCTCGGCCAGGTATCCGCGGGCCGTGAATAACTGCCCCAGCTTACCTGGGAGCCTTGCTCGGAGACCTCCCCCCACTCCCTTCCCCCAAATTCTAATTCACCCCAGACCCCTGAGCACCCACACTTCCCTCAGATGCTCTTCGACACCCCTCAGGACCCTCGTTTGCCATACTGGACTTCTCGAAACTCCTCTGAGTTATCCTCAGGATCCTTGAGGACAGTGCTTATGAAACTTACAGTTTACGAAACTTACAGCACACAGAGAAAAGCGGAGCACTCATCCAGCGCTTTGGCGGCAAAGTCTGCTCTAGCGAACCCTCACTAGAACACCACCCGATACCCAGAGAGGTTCCCCAAGACCCTTCTCAGCTCCTGAGCATCCCAGGACTCCCCTCGGAAACTCTTGAGAGTTCCCAAATCCCCATAGAAGCCCCCAAACTGCTATGGTTCCTTCCGGTCCCATGAAATTCCGCCAACTCCCAGAATGCCCTCCTTCTGAGCACCTGCTCAGTCTCCCACCCCTCCCTTTGCTGCCCTAGGTATGCCCTGATGTCCCGGTGCTGGGAGCTAAACCCCCGGGACCGGCCGAGCTTCTCAGAACTTCGGGAAGATCTGGAGAACACCCTGAAGGCCCTGCCCCCTGCCCAGGAGCCCGACGAGATCCTCTATGTCAACATGGATGAGGGTGGGGGACATCCTGAACCACCCGGAGCTGCTGGAGGAGCCGACCCCCTAACCCAGCCTGACCCTAAGGATTCTTGCAGTTGCCTCACTGCGGCTGAGGTCCATCCTGCCGGACGCTATGTCCTCTGCCCTTCTACAGCCCCCGGCCCCACCCTGCCCACGGACAGGAGCTCCCCAGCTTCCCCAGGGCAGGAGGATGGAGCCTGAGACAACCCTCTACCTGGGACTCCCTCCCAGGACCCAAGCTAGGCACTGCCACTGGGGGAGCCCCCCCCACCAACTGTTTCTCCATTCCAGGCCTCACCCCCAACTACAGCCTTCTCTTCCTACCTATTCCACTTCCATCCCAGACAGATCCTCTCTCTTTTCCATGCCTTAGTGTCCCCATGTGTAAAAGGAAGGGGCTGTACCGCAATCCCTAAGGGTCCTCCCAGGTCTAACATTCCAAGGTTTAAAGAGTCTAGATTCAAAGGTTCTAGGTTTCAAAGATGCTATTAGTCTTTGGCTCTCAGGACCTAAAATCCCAAAGTCTCTAATTCTAAAGTGCTAAGGTTCTAGACATGGAAATTGCGAGGTCTATATTCTAAGGCTCTGAGAGCCCGTGGCTCTAGATTTTTCCGGTTCTAAGATTCTTTATAAAACCCCCAAGATTTGGGGTTCTAAGCTCTACGATTCTAGTTCTAGGATCCGAGGTTCTATGATTCTAGATTTTATTTTTCTAGGGTTCTGAGTTGTTAGGGTATAAGATTCTAGATTCTACAATTATAGACCTGGAGGTTCTAAGGCCTAATGTTATAAAATCTGATGTTCTAAGCCTCCTAGACTGTAAATACTCCAGCTTACCAGACTTTACATCATAAGGCTTCCAGATTTTATCTCCTCGAGTTCGAAGATTCTAATAATGGTTCATTGTAAGTTTTAAGGCTTCCTGATCCTTGAAACTCTTATTACGAGATTCTGGGTCCTAAAGATCTAAGGTTAAAATCTGCAGTTCAAAAGTTCTAAGAGTCTCAAGATGGAGGTTCAAAGGTCTAATGTTCTAAGATACGATGTTCTAAGACTTAGTCTAAGAATCTAGATTCTCTGTGTCTAAGATTCTAGACCATATGCTTCAAGATTCTAGATCATTAAACTCTAAGATTCTAATGCTGTTCCGTTCTATGTTCCAAGGCACTCTAGAGTCTTTTGGTCCAAGATTCTGGATCTTCAGCACTAAGGTATAAAACTCTACAGTTAGTTGTGACTAGCTAGATACCAAAGTTCTAATCATTTCTAATGTTGGATACCTTTAAGTTCTATGGAATTCTGCCTTTTTAGGGTTTTAGTTAAGGGTCCAAGAATCCACAGTTCTAAATCTTAAGATCCCAGGCACTGTAGTTCTAAGATTCAAACGTCGTAGTTCTAAAATTCAAAACTTCAAGTATTCTAAAGGTGTACAGGTCTAGAATTCCAAGGTATGATTGCAAGGGTCTAATCTGACAGTATTATTCTGTGTGACTCTCCTTTTCTTAGCCACCTTTGCTTCCTCCTCCCCTCATGTGGGGGTATGCCTCCCCTCAAGCCTGTGCAATGCATTAGGGATGCCTCCTTTCCCCGCGAGACAATTTCCCTCCTTTTGGGCCATGCTGCCCCTCTGAGCCAATCCCTCAAGCCTCCTGTACAGAGGTGTGGACTCTGGCACCTCCAGAGCGGCTCAGATCACATAAAACTTTATAACCACACTTCTGTCTCCTCCTGTTTCCGCTTAGCTGTCATGTGGCCCCTCTCCCTGGCCACTCAGTTTCCCCATCAGTAAAAAGAAGGGCTTGGTGGGGCCTAGGAGTTCTCCCTTTACCAAGAGGGTAGAAATGAGCATACGCATAGACAAAAAGACATGCAAACAAAGAAATGCCAGCTCTCCGAAACCCCTAGGGAGGAAGAGGCGCATGGATGCTCGCGTCACAGAGAGATACTCTTCCCTGAAGTAACAGACCCATCAGGACATACTCGGGCAAACCTATCCACAAATAGAGACACTGAAATTCAGACACACAGAGTAACACGCACACACACACAAAATTACACAGATACAAACATATTTACAAACATATGCACGGCAGAAACTCACCAGGAATAGGAAGAAACAAGACTAACACAGATTAGGGAGTAAATAAAGTGGCACAAATACTCAGGGAGTACAACAGGTACTCACAGACTCAAATGTTCAGGTTCACATAGAAACACAGGCACAGAACACCTCCGATCAAGGGGGGTGGGATGGGGCGGGGAGCGGCACAAAGGGATTACTGCCAAGACAGACCCGCTGTGCTTTACACGCCCACGTTTCTGAGTGTATCTTTCCTGGGTATATCGGGCAGGACATGGAGAAACCCTTGGCAGCGCCCGGACGCCCCCCGGTGGCGGCTCCTAAGAATCCGAGGACAGTTCAATCCGGGCCACAAACTTTTTCGGAACAAATCATTGTGGGAAGCTGGGAGGAGAGAGGAAGTCGGACGTGGGCGAGGGGCGGGGTGTCTGGACTGGAACCTCCGGGCCCACGTGAGTGTCTGCCCCGTTTCTGAGTGGGTGCTGTGTGTCGAGGTTGCCTTGTCAGTTTATAGCGTAACTGTCCTGTGTCTATCATTTGATGACGCCTGCCTGTGTGGACATTAGTGACCACATCTACACTGCATTTTGGTTTATTATCCCCTTAACGGATGTATCTGATCTCACGGCCATTTGTTAATCTGTATTGTGTGTGCTTTTGTCTAAATAGAGGTGGTGGTGGTGTGTGGTTTTCGTGGGCTTGCGATATGGTTCAGTGGGCAGCGGGCGTTTGCGTTGCGTAGCATGATTTTATATTTTACAGAAGTTTTGTGTCTTTTGAGTTAGAGGCGACAGGTGGTGCAGCCGTAGGCATTGTGAAACTCTGGCGTTTGCATTTAGACCGTGAGGCTAAACTACGGACCTGTGTGTTTGAGCTTGTCAGTACAGACGCCAAACAGCCAGAACTACTGAACAGCAGCTTAGAGGATTTGGGGTAGAGACCCGAGAACCTCTGGAGGGGGGGGGGGGGTTGACTCTATGGTCGCGTGCAGAGCGCCCATTCCACGTAAAATATCAACCATAGAGAAAAACTGCAGCGAATCTATGATCGTGGAAAGAGGCGCCCCTTGAGATGAACTATCAAAGGGAATAGGGTGCGATTTCCTTTAAACTTTTCTCCTTTAAACTTTCTAGTTGTTAGTTAGTCTAACCTCTATTTTCAGACCTCCGGTACTCTCTGAAGTCAAAAGATTGCTTTTCGTAAAGTCAATTGAGTTTCTTCCAGATTAAGGATAATTTACGTGCTTAATCTCTATCTCCTCGCCCACCCTCTACAGCGACATTTGTGAGGCCGTCCGCCGAAGAACAGCCAATCTGGTTAGCTTTTCCTAAAGCGATCCAACTGTACTAGCTTTAGTGAGATAAAACGATGGTTGCAATTGGAGGACAGATTGTTTTGAAACCGCCCTAACGACAAGGGGCAGGTCCTTCGTGAATTCATCTTTCCGGTTTCTTAAAGGCAAAAGTGAAAGGGCGGGGGGAGTTGGTCGGCCGATCCTCTATTTGATTGGTTCTAGTGCTTTTATCCGCTTGGACTCCTCTAGGGGCGGGAGATCTAGACCAATCAGGGTATGTGTTACAAGAGACCCCGGTTTGATGAAAGGACCGCGCTGGAAAGGCAGGGAGTGTGTGTTTGTGCGGGGTGGGGGGCGGGGGGAGAAGTTCATTCTGAGATCCCATCGCTGATTGGGCCAAAGCCTTACTCCCTTTTCTTCATTTGATCCTACGGGAGCGGGCGCGCGGGCGCCACCCAATCACCGCGTGCTCCACCTCCCGCCTTTTCCCGCCCTCCGCTCCGGCGGCGGCAGCGACGTAGGCCAACGCTTCCTTCCCGGGTGCTCCAGAGTCCTTTCATTGCCGTTCTTTTGAAAGCCGCGCTCTGATTGGCTGGGTCTGCGGGCCCGCGCCCGTTGCCTCCACGCGGTGACCAATTGGCACCCGTGTTGCAAAGCATGGGGCCACGGAGGAGGGGGAGGCGGCGGCGGCGGCCATTTTGAGCCGCCGCCGCCATTGGAGCGGCCCCCCCCCCCTTCCCCCTTCGCCTCCTGACAGGAAAGGTTTAAGGGGGACAGAGCCCTGGGAGGCCGGGCCGGGCTCGGGGGCCGCCCCGGGGGCCCGGGCCATGGATGTGCGCCGTCTGAAGGTGAACGAACTTCGCGAGGAGCTGCAGCGCCGCGGCCTGGACACTCGCGGCCTCAAGGCCGAGCTTGCTGAGCGGCTGCAGGCGGCGCTGGAGGCCGAGGAGCCCGACGACGAGCGGGAGCTCGAGGCCGACGACGAACCGGGGCGACCCGGGCACAACAACGAGGAGGTCGAGACCGAGGGGGGCTCCGAGCTGGAGGGGACCGCGCAGCCACCGCCGTCCGGGCTGCAGCCGCACCCGGAGCCTGGCGGCTACTCGGGGCCGGACGGACATTGTGAGAGTGCGCGGGGCGGGGGTCGGGGAGCCCGGAGTCCGGGCCGAGGAAGGGCTGTGGGACGCGGGAGTCCGGCGCCTGAGGTCGGGGAGATGGTCCGAGGATTGGGGGATCCCGCTGCCCGCCGCTGGAAAGGATCTAGGGCCAAGGGCCTCGGGACGACTGGAGGGTGGACCCTGGCATTCGGTGCAGGGGAGCTATTGGAGTGGGAGCTCTCGGTTTCGAAGATGAGGAAGGTCCCGGGGGTGTCCAGGATTCCGGAGCTTAGGGCTCGGAGACCGGAAGCCGTGGTTTCTGGAGCCGAAGAGAGTCGGAAGAACAAGAGGTTTTCTAACCGGGGGCTGAGGAGGGTCTTGGAAATGACGATTTTAGGGTCTGGAGCTGGGTGGGCTTGGGGGCCGTGCTAGCCCAGCGTGTGGGCTGGACGTCGGGAGCCGTGTTTTTAGGGTGGGATAGTTTTGAGAATAGAGGATCTTGGAGTTTGCTGCTGGGTGGGGTATGGGGCGTTCTTGTCTTTCGTACTGGGATGGGCTGGTGAGGTGGAGGTGCTGGTGTGTGGCCAGGGGGAAATGTGATGGACTGGGTGCTCTGGTATTTGGCTGGTGAGCATTTAGGGGATGTGGGAGACTGCCATGTGATTGGACTTGGGGGGACCCACATCTGTCTGAGGATGGCCTGGGGGACTCTGAAGATCCAGGGCTGGAAGGCCAACCTTGAAGCAGGGCCAACTTCAGCATTTGGCACTAGGAAACCCGGGGACCTTCTGATTGGCTTCCAGAGGAGGTGTAAGAAACCCCCGTCTCCGCAGGCAGGCAAGGGAGGGAAGGATGCTTCGCTGGACAGGGAACCTAGAGCTCTTGAGCTGGGTGAGTTCAGAGAACAGGTAATTCAACGCTTATTGCTGAATCGTCTTGGATTAGCAGTGTGGACTGTTCGAAGAGCAGAAAAGTAGCTGGGGGTGGGGTGGGGCAGATAGCAAGTTGGTAGAGTTCGAAGTGGGTGGAGTATCTGGGGGACAGAGGACCCTGGTGTCCAGGACAGGAGTGTATGTGTGGTGTAGCCTATGTGGGAGAGGGGAGGGTATAGAATGGAAAGAGAAAGAAAATCTGTTGACTTGGCTGGAGGCCTCAGGATGAAGTGGGGGTAGTGTTTCTGAGACGGAGTGTCTCCGTGAGAGGGCTCCTTGGTCCCCAGAAACAGTTATTTGTGTGCCCAGGGAATGGGGTGGGGGGTGGTCTCAGGGTGTAGTAGGGAGCCCACTGCATGAGCCAGAGGAATGACTCAGAACAAGAGGGGGTAGGGTAGATCTGTGACACTCTGAAGAGAGAAGACCATAGTATGGAAGGGAGGAAATCTGGCGTTAGAAAAACGTGGTTTTCTCGCAGGGCAGGGGAGTGGGGATTGGAGAAGTGAAGGAGTAAGTTGAAAGGGCTCTGGCATCCAGGATTTGCGGTGTTACTCTGGAAAGAGGGTGCCGTGAGGTTAACCGAGCGAGGAGGCAAGAGGGTGAGAGAAGAGACAAGAAACAGGGTTGGCATTGGGTACTTACTGACTTACTGGTGAGAGGTGTGGTGTCCTGGGGGGGGGGGGCGAACTGAGTATAGATTTGCGGTGGGGGCAGCTGAGGGATTGTCCGGGGCCCACGTGCCAGGAAGAATACTTCCTTTGCAGACACCTGTGGAGGAAGGAGGGGCGCGTGTCGAGGGCAGGAGAGACGCTGGCAGGAATGCCGAGGAGGAAGGGCCAGTGGCCAGAGGTGTCTCAGAAGAGGGACTGCTAGACGCTGGACAGACTTTGTTCCAAAGGTGTCTCTACGACTTGGGCAAGTCAGTCCACCTCTGTGAGGCCTGGTTGTCTTGCGTGCACGACAGGGATAATAAAAGGCCCCCCAGGATTGTTATGAGTGAGGTCACATGTGTAGGCGGCTTAGCACTGGGCCTGCATGTCCTTAGGAGGCGGAGGTTTTAGGGAGTGGAGAGGGACCCCGGAATCATGGCTTTTCTGGGTGAGACTGCTTTTGTGGGTACGGAAGAGAGTCTTGAGAAGAGAGATATGAGTATTCGTGGGAGGAAGAGCACTGTGCTTGGAGCCTGGAAGAAACCGAATAGTTTGAAAGGCTGTCCCTGTGTTCCAGTTAAGGAGATATCCATTTCTTCCTTTTTCCTCCAACCTCTACAACAAAATCCTCTGAGCTCCTTTCATGCCCCATTGCAACCCTTCCTTCAGGCTCTGGTAAACAGGGCTGTAGCAGACCACGTGATCCGTTACTCTCCTCCCTTCGGGCTGCACCTGGTTTGTGCCCAGATGTATTTGTCCTCTGAGAAAGGATCCAATCAGTTAGCAAATGGCAGGATAGTCTCTCCTTCCCTGTGGTTCTGCCGGTCCTGGCACAGTCACTGGTAGGGCCCTAGAGACACCCAGCAGAGCTTGCCCCCGGGGTAGAGAACCTGCTTACTGCTCATCCTGGGTTTCCAGACTTCTCTCTGGGTTTGGCTGCAAGGTTCTTCTTGGGTTTGCTACTTTGGGTCTAGTCTCACCTCGGAACTCAACATGTTTTACCAATCCCAGGAATGTTTTCTGTTCTCCTCACTGAGCTCTCACATACATATCCTTTGAGGCAAGGCTTATCTGTTACTTTATGGGTCCCTGTCTTAACTCCTGGTACTTCTTCGTAAACCTGAACACAGTTAGAATTTGCTTTTTGTGTTAAGTATTTGTTTAATGTATGTACTGTTCACAAAACTGAAGGCTTCAGTGGGGCAGGCTTATTCTCAGCTGTACCCAGGGTCTGGTACGTAGTACGCACTCCACAAATAGGTAATAATATTCTTATAATAAGAATAAGCTTCTATTCTTAGTCTTATTCCATCAGACACCTCGAAGCCCTTCCCACTTAGCCCCAGATATTTCATGACTTATCCCTAATGAGTCTAAAGGCCACTATTATCATGACTCCTATTTTCTTAACTGTTCCTTCACCCCCTTCCAGTTTCCCTGTCAACTGGAATGGTTACCTTTTATCTTTGTAGATATTATCCGGTGGAAGAGACTCTTGAAGAGGGCTGCTGTGCAGTGAGTTGGGCGGGGCAGAGGGCTGATTTGAGCTCTGAGCGGTGTTTAAGGTTGTGCCCTGAAGCCAACTCCCTACGCATCATGCCAGCATCATACCCACGTCAGAATATAGTTAGACTGGTGGCTCTTAAACTGGGCTGCGTGGAGTCCCAGGTGCCAGCAGAGTTGTCGCAGCCTTTGAGTGGGGACTTAGGGAGTGAGGCCAAGCTGGGTACCTTCTCTGACCCTCCCATCTCCTCACTTTAACCAGAGCAGTTCTGCCTCGGTTGATTTCATCTGTTGGGATTCTGTACAACCCAGTCACAGATGCATCGCCAAGCATTTGCGGGACAAGAGGGCATGTCCTCAGGCAGTTGAGGTTGCTGACTCCCCAGATCGGTTTCCATCTGAAGGGGTTGTCACACCTTTTAGCCTTTGGCAGACTGTCCCAGTGGGATGACGTGGTGTAGCACCAAAAAGCCACCTCTGGTCCCAGGAAGCACCCTTCTAACTGGCCATTTTTTGTTTTAAGATGTCATGGACAATATTACCAGGCAAAACCAATTCTATGAAAGTCCGGTCATCAAGCAAGAGAACGAGTCTGGCTATGAGAGGAGACCGCTGGAAATGGAGCAGCCGCAGGCCTATCGCCCAGGTGGGAAAGTACACTTTGTATATCTCTTTTGAGGGAAATAGAATATGTACATGGCCCTTACACTCTGCCCAGAGCCTGTCTTCCCAGAGAGATTTTGCATCTTCCTCTTGGACAGTCCATTTGGTCTCTGTCACTCTGGAAAGGTTTTTTTGAAGGGGAGAACTTAATCCTGTTCCCAGGTGTTGAGAGAGGGGAGTCTTCATGGTATCTGTTTTCAGATGTTAGTATCAACATCCTGGAGAGTTTAGACTCAGAGGCCAGTACTTGAGTCTCATTTAAAATCTTAGAATGTAGAATCCAGCAAGGACTTTTTTTTTATGTTTATTTTGTGGGGGAGAGAGAGAGCAAGAGAATGTAAGCAGGGGAGGGGCAGAGAAAGAGGGGGACGGAGGCTCCAAAGCGGGCTCTGCGCTGACAGCAGAGAGCAGATGTAGGGCTCGAACTCACGAACCATGAGATCATGACGTGAGCCGAAGTCGGTCACTTAACCGACTAAGCCACCCAGGTGCCCCATCTAGCAAGGACTTTCTAAATCTAGTCCAGTAGTTTCCGTGTTCTGAATACTGTTGTTCCAGAAGATATCATTAGATGCTTCCCAGGAAAGGGTTCCTTAGGTAAAACATACCTGGAAATACAGCACGTGCTGTACCACTTCTGGGAGCATTAAAGGCTCTGAGAAGTCTCGGACTGAAAAAAAACCTGCGTCACATTGTTTAAACCCAGGGTTTCCCAAGTACATAAGTAAATATGTCTTTGGCGAAGTTTCTTGTAGTGTCAGTTTAGGAAACACAGAAGCAACCCAGCTCTCTCCTCTCGTTTTACAGACTGAGGAGGTGGCTTATCTGATGGCTGAGCTGGGGTTTGCACCCGGGAAACTGGTGCCTAGGCCACTGCTTTGGTTAATAAGCAGCATTCCCAGCCAGTTCTGTCTACCATTTAGGAAGCAGGGTCCCACTGTTGAGTAATAATGGTGCCAGGACTGCCTCCCAGTCTTGTGTTCCTGTCACTGTGTTAATAGCCCCAGTGCCTCTACTTAGTGAAGTTGAGTCTATCTAGTTGATTCTGTCTAATTCCATTCTGGTTCATCCACAAGCGAAGTCCCTAGACAGTTCTTGTGGGTGGCTCAGGATTTTACTTTTAATGTAGATTAAACTGCAGATTTGTGTCAGTCTCTGTGAGACTCAGGGCATCATTTGACCCAAGGAGAGTATTTTCTGTGCTCTTGCCAACAGACTTCTTTTTTTTTAGTGTTTATTTATTTTTGAGAGAGACAGAGCAAGATTGCAAGCGGGGGAGGGGCAGAGAAAGAGAGAGAGGGAGAATCCCAGGCAGGCTCCACACCATCAGTGTAGAGCCCGATGAGGGGCTAGAACTCATGAACTTAAGATCACGACCTGGGCCGAAACCAAGAGTCAGATGCTTAACCGACTGAGCCATCTAGGTGTCCCCCAACAGACATTTATGAGGGCCTCCTGCAAGCCCGGCTCTGTGCGAGGAAGCACGGAGGCTCTTTTCAAATGGGCGAGCGCAGTCCCTGCCCTGGATGCCCAGGAGCCTTCTCTCTATGCCAGGGAGCGATCCCCGGTGGTGTTGGTTGAGTGCTGAAACGAGGAGATGTGAGTGATACACAGCATCAGGCATAGATGCTGGTTCCACAGTTTGCTCTCTGTTAAGGGCTTGGGATTCCTGATTCTGATTCTTGGCGTCTTCCTGAGACTGGGCCTCTCCTGTAGTTAACAGCATGTTATGCCGTTCTGACTTTCTGTTTGTGGTGTGACTTAGTAAGGCCGTCACACATACAGGCTGGCTTAAGTGCAGACCCTAGTTTCTGGAGTGATTCTGGCCTTTGTAGTAGAGTGATTAAAGCCAGCGGAGTTAGCCGTGGGACCACAATGTCCTATTGAATTGACCTTCCTGCCTCCCTTTCCAGACCAAGGAAGCTTTGTAAGAAATAAGGTGGAGAGATTCTCTGGGAGGAATAATTGGAAAATGTTGGATTGTGGGATCTCAAAGTTTAAAGGGATCTTAGAAATTTTCGTTCTTTATTTTTTCTGGAGAGAGAAAGAGTATGACCCAGGGAGAGGGGCAGAAGGGGAAAGAGAATCCTAAGCAGGCTCCATGCCCAGCGTGTAGCCCAACACAGGGCTTGATCCCATGATGCTGGGATCATGACCTGAACCGAAGTCAAAAGTTGAACGCTCAGCTGCTGAGCCACCCAGGTACCCCAGTCTTAGAAATTTTCTAGGATGTTCTGCTCAGTGGCCAAGGTAGCTTCTATCTCTTCTGGGGCCTTTGGCAAAGTAGCCAGAGGCAGCCATTCACTTTTGGGTGGGCCTTTTTAAAAGAGCTGGTCTTTATTCAGTGCTGAATTCCCCTCTCCCCCATGAAGCCTGAGAGTTATCTGGCTGACATTTGTCACCCCATCAACTGCCAGTGCATATGTGCTTGGCTGGCCGTCCACGACTTCCCCCTACCCTGGTCCTGTTCTCCAGTGAAGTCTTCTTGGCTCCCTTGGCAGGCTTCTGTTGAACCCAGCAAGCTGACTGTGCCCAGCCCATGGTCAGTGTAGTCAGGATCCCGCCAGCATCTCCTGAGGTAAAGGAACCAGAAAAGTGATAGCTAAGGATTTTCCAAGGGTCTTGACTCCTGGCTTTGTCCTGACAGAAGTGAAGACAGAGATGAAGCAAGAAGCACCCACCAGCTTCCTCCCGCCCGAAGCATCTCAACTCAAACCAGACAGACAACAATTCCAGAGTCGCAAGAGGCCTTATGAAGAAAACCGGGGACGGGGGTACTTCGAGCACCGAGAGGATAGGAGGTGGGTGTGTGAGGCGATAGTCCCCCTTCTTCCGGCAGGTCTCTGTGTCCGTAGACTGGTGCCCGCTGGGACCTTTGTACTAACCAAGGGGGCAGAGCTACCTGCCCTCACACATTTGCTCAGTCCTCCCTGCCAGATTCGGCTTTGCTAAACTTTTGTTTCTTCCCTCAGCTCTTCCCTTCTCATTACCTACAGGGTAAAGTCCAAACATTTTGCCTTTCACATGTGAGATGTCAGCCTGCCTTTTCAGTCCTTTGCCTCACTGCCCCATCATCCTGCACAGTGTCCTATTCTTAATGGCTGCTCCGTATCCCTTGATGAAAAGATTTATTTCTCTACCCTTCTCCCAGATACACCCTTCCAGTCCATCTATTCATTTATCCATTGTCACACTCATGCTGCTTTCACAAGTTGCCTACCCTTAGACTGGACACTGGGGACACAGAGATGATTTGTTTGGACAGTGGATTTTGCCTTCTTTTGATACCAATATAGGGTGTGAGACAGACACGTAAGTAAGCCACAACCTAGTGGGACCAGTAGTCATGGTGCATGAGTGTCTGGAGATCAGAGGAGAGAATGTCCTCTCTGCCCTGGTTATTTTCCTTTCCTGACAAGCCCTCCCTATCCCATTGCCCCAGCCCCAGTATTCCCACCCCCCTTCAGTTTCTACATGAAGACCTTTCTGGTCACGGAAACTAGAAATGACCATTCCTTCTCTCCTTGTCTGGACTGGTTGTCTGACACATTTTATTTCCTAGCTGGGGGAGTCCTTCCTCTCACTGCCTTGTGACTCTCTAAGACAGGGCCTGGGTCTCTTGGCCGCAACTAAAGTTAGGATCTGAAACTACCACTTACGAGTTTCTCCCAATGCCTCCTACAGAGCAGAGGCCTAGGGTACTTGCCTATGGGAGCAGAGGAAGAATACCTGCTCTAATTCAAGCCTGGCAGGGAAAGCTTTCTTGGATGGACTTACTGTGTGATGAGGTCCTTCTTTGTACAGAGCTCTGTGCTAGCCCTAGACTGGCAGGGCCAGAAGGGCACTCCAGCAGAGGGAGGCCTCCCAGATGGGCTGCGGGTACCTGATCTGGGCACATGGTAGACAAGGGTCCAAACTGTTCCAGGCAGGACCCTGGGCATTAGACCCCATCCTTCTACGCCTCTCCTTTATTCCTATAAGTTGGAAGCCAACAGTATTTTAACATTAGTCCCTTTTTAGTGTTTGGTAGGAGATGAGTCTTATTCATAATTTAGGACACTTGACAGAAAGAGACCAAAAAAATGGGTCATTTCAAACACTTGCAGATGTGGAGTCTTAGGAAGATGTGGGCAGATTGTGATTACTGGGTTTTATCTGAGCGCTTGCACATTCTCCCTTCCCGGCCCAGCCCCTTCTAGGCCACCATGCCCTCCTATCACTAACAAATCCATTATGGAGGCAGCTCTCAGCATGCACAGGGCATGGGTCAGAATCTTGGGGTGTGAGAGAGGAATCGTCTTTGAACAAGCTGGCCCTCTGGAGCAGAGCGTGCCCTCTCTAGTCCCTATCCCCACCCTACGAGTTAACAGTCCTTGCTCTCATTGCAAGGATGTAGGGTTGCAGAGTTTTTTTGCTAACCTCTAAGAAGAAATCAAAATCCAGGAAGCAGTCTGGAGCCCGCTTGTCAATTCCAACAGAACCTTCGTTTCCCTTCTTGTGTGCTTATCCAACTGTTCTCATGTGACTTAACCCCCTTTTCTGACACAGGGGCCGCTCTCCTCAGCCTCCCGCTGAAGAGGATGAAGATGACTTTGACGACACCCTTGTTGCCATCGACACATGTGAGTCCTTAGGGTGCCCATCTGATTCCACTCTCCAGTCCGTATTGGGAAAGTGGGATGTGAGAAACTGGACTCTTGAGCGAGGTTGCTGGTTCAGAGACGGAAGATCTCCTCCCAGTTCTAGCTGGGATCCTGGGCGGGTCATTCTGTGTCGGTGACCTTCTCTTCAGGGAGGCACAATGGCTACCCTAATACCTCAGAGGGCGTTCAGTGACACTCATCAGAACGGGTGCAGAGGCGATCTGGAGAACCCTGAGCACCCGGGGCTCGTCATCTAATCAAGAAGGGAATCTGAGTACAGCTGGGGAAACTTAACTCTTTGACGACCAGTTCCCCAGTTTCCATCAGCTGCTCACGTTCCTGGAAACCAATGCCACCTCGTCCTCTGAGGCATTAACCTGGCCCGCCTGGCTGTCTGTCCGCCAGTTTCTTTCCGCTGGATAAATAGCTTCCCCTAGACCACATCTGAATCCTAGGGGTGACAGTGATAGAGGTCCTGCCCCTCCTCAGACTGGAACTCAGTGGTACACCCTGTGAATCTGACTTTAGGAAGAAGCTCAATCAAGTCTGAGAACACTGTACTTTTCAGCAGAGCAGAAACTTCACAGCAAGTCACATATTTCTTTATTCAGCTTGTGCTTCTAGAACAGTGCCTGCATGCTTTGGAAGAGAGAAAGACATCTTGTACACAGTCCTGTGTGTCACAGGGTCTCAGAGACCGTGTACCCAAAGTAAAGCTAAACTTTTTTTTTAAGTATTGGGTGGCAGCGGTCCGTGAAGCAGCATCTGATCAGATGCTAAATGACTCTCAGCCTTGAGAGAAAAGAGCCATGGGGTGGCCAGGAAACACTTCCTTAGTGGCCTGATCGGCTCCTTGAAGAGTGGGAAGAGTCTGAGCTACAGCAGGAGAGTCCAAGGCCTACAGAGGAGACGGGAGCCTCTGGTGCACCTGCACGTTGGTGCTTGGGTGGCGAGTGAGAAGCCGGGCCGGACATTTGTCAGCTGTTGGCAGCAGGAGTCTGGCTCCCAAACTGAGTTAGCACACGGAAATGGTTAAAGTGAATGGCTGTGGGATTCACCTTTTTAAAAATGCTAAGTGCCTTGAACGCAATGAGGGTATGGATCCTCTCCCTAGCAAATATACATCCCTATAAAGTGCATTTGTGTACAGTTCTCGGGAGGTTCCCCTGGTGGCCATCCTTGGAGACCAGCCAGGTGAAGAACCCAGTTCCTGCGCGTGATGGCTGCTCTGATCCTGTGTGGAGGCCAGTTTGCAGTAGTTTGGACCCTTGCTCCTGAAACGGGGAAAAACTGGTTTCTTGTGCACCTGCCCTCATGATACGTTGGCTTGTGTACTCCTGGTTAACACTCTTGGGGGACTTCTCTACCTGCACCTCTTTTGGGACCTTTAAAACATCAGCCAACTCCTGACTTTTTCCTCTACAGATAACTGTGACCTCCACTTCAAGGTGGCCCGAGACCGGAGTAGTGGCTACCCTCTCACGATTGAGGGCTTTGCCTACCTGTGGTCAGGAGCCCGTGCCAGCTACGGAGTCAGAAGGGGCCGTGTGTGCTTCGAGATGAAGGTGAGTGGGAGCAAGAGAGGAGTTACGGACAGAAAGCAGGTGCATCCTTTGGAGTTAACCTGTCATCTAACCTATCATCAGCCATGATTGCAAAAGAGATTTAATTGAGCATAGACTGTGTCCAAGCAAAAAAAAAAAAAAAAAAAAGCATGATGGACGCAAGAGAACTATGTCATTGCTACCTACCGCATCGGAAAAGCAAGCCAACTGCACATTGCTTCGTCAAGCTGATTTTTCCTTAATGGGATTTTTTTTTTTCCCCTTGGTGGGATTTGACCCAGGTAGTATGTAGCCAACCTCACTAGGGATGACATGTTTGTGGAACTGGGAAAAGGAGTAGTTTGGAAGAAAAACGAACTAGAAAGCATGGACATGGGCCCTGCCAGTTAAAGAGAGGCCAGAAGGAGAGCTGGGCAGAGATCGGTCCTGCCACCAGGACCGATCCTCTACGAGGCCATCCTCTGCCATCATCTCTCCATAGTCTGGGTCAGGTTCTGTTTATGAAAACAGCACATGGTCATCGTCAACGAAAATTCAGACGGCACGGAAGAGTATACGGTAAAAAAAAGCAGAAGTTAGACTCAGATCCTCCCGGTCCCCATCCTACCCTCCAGAGGTAACTTACATATTAGCGATTTCTTGCACGTCCTGTGGAGTAGCCAGACTATGACCGCTACTATTTACAGAACCCTTTGCACAAGGTAGATACGGTGCCAGGCATTTTACACGGATATCGCTGTTAACCCTCACAGTACCATCCTGAAAAAGGCAGTTATTCCCATTTTTTAACAGGGGCGAGCTGCCAGCGTTCTCGTTTTTGATGAAGTCTGTTGATTGTGAGTTGGGCACCGTTTTGTGTGCTGCTCATAGAGAAACGCTGCTGACTAAACTGGCAGAGTGCTTTCTTCTGACATCAGTTATAAGATCTATCCAGATTTCGGAATGGCAAAATGGAAAAACATGCGTCCGAAAGTCAAGAAGATAGGTTAACTTCGAAGAAGCCACCAACTAATATAGACAGATAAGGCTGTTAGGTAGTGTAACCTCTAAGGTTATGTCAGAAGGCACTTTTTATTCTTTCCCCTTCTTTTACTTAATACCGCATCTTGGACGACATGTTCCATAGCAGTCCATTAGCCCTACTTCACGCTTTCTGACTGCTTCATCTGTTCTGTGGCATGGATGTGCCATAATGTGACCAATGTCTTATTGTTGGTTATTTTGAAGTTTGTTTTTAATGTAAACAGTGTCACACTGAATATTCTTGTGTATGTGTGTGTGTCGTGTGTTCACACATACACCTCTGAGTGCGTCTGTAGGGTGAACTGGAAGTTGAATTGCTGGGTTATAGAGCAGAAGCATTTGCAGGGTTTCGTCCCCCCCCCCTTTTTTTTTAAGTTTATTTTTTTGAGAGAGAGAGAGAGTGGGGAGGAGCAGGGAAAGACAGAGAATTCCGAGCAGGCCTGCTCCATCATCTCAGAGGCTGATAGAGAACTTGATCCCACAAAATGTAAGATCATGACCTGAGCCAGAATCCAGAGTCGGACGTTCAACCGACTGAGCCACTTGGGCCCCCATGTATTTGCAGTTTTGATGGAGGTTGCTAAGCTGCCCTCCAAAGACACTGTGCCAGTTTATCCTTCTACACGAAATAGAAGAGTCCCTGTTTCCCCTGCAGCATGTTAAAATTTAAAATTAACTGTGTTTTGAAATACCTGTCTCTGTGGCCCTGTAATTTCCTGAGCTTTTCAGTGCAACAGGCCTTCAGAGTGGTTACACACCTTTTCCCCAGCAACAAAAGCCATTTCTGATTTTTAATGCCTATGTGCTTCTTTCCTCTTGTGTTGCCTTGTAACCAGCAAGCCTCTCAGCACCAGTTCTGAGCCCTCTTGTTCTTTGTCCCCAGATCAATGAGGAAATCTCCGTGAAGCACCTTCCTTCCACAGAGCCTGACCCACACGTTGTCCGTATCGGCTGGTCCCTGGACTCCTGCAGCACCCAGCTGGGTAAGGGGACGTCACCCTAGCAGTCCAGAGAGTACAGCAACCTGCCTCTGTTCCTGGATTCTCAAGCTTCCTAAGCTTCTCTTCCCGGCCCGGGACTTGGAACACAATTAGCCTACGCTGGAGCACGCACGCACTGTCTTTAGGCATATAGGATTCAGCTGGCAGGGCCATAATCCTATTAACTTTCCTAAGAAAAATTTAGTCTTCATCTTTTAGGAGACAGCCCAAAGTTCTCTTTAGAGAGCTGATCCTTTTCTTAAAAAAAGATCAGTTGCCTTCTGTCCTTAAACCATGCTGAAAATAAGTTCCTCACGCCCTATTAAGTTCTGTCTGGGTTTTCTGTCCAGAGCCAGACCCAGAGTAAAAGGGAAAGCAGAGAGCATTGGGGCTGGTTGGCAGAGAGGTAGGGGCTGCTCATTGAGAGGTTTTGAGTTGTCACAGGCCTCCAGGCCTCAGTGACATTCTGGCCCCAAGTGAGTGATTTCCATGACCAATGCTGAGACCTTCTGCTTTGGTCATATAAGTAAGTCTTCTGATTATGAAAATAATGTGTGCTCTTTGTAACAATTCAGGCCACACGAGTGGGGGAAAATGAAAATCCTCCTAAACTCGTGAGATAACAGCCAACGTTAACATTTTTATCTACAGTCTTCTGGATAATTCTTTTGTTCTTTGTGTATCTCAAACTGGGTCACACTGTGCATACCATTTTGTGGCCTGATTTCTTTTTCCTACTTACTATATCCCGGCCATGTTTTTATAGATAAGTATAACTTTTTTTTTTTTAACATTTATTTATTTTGAGAGAATATGTGAACGCATGCATGAACGAGCAGGGCAGGGGCAGAGAGAGGGGCAGAGAGAATCCCAAGCAGGCTCCCTGCTGTCAGCGCATAGCCCAAGGCAGGGTTCGAACTTATGAACCATGAGATCATGACCTGAGCCAAAATTAAGATTTGGACATTTGACCAACTGAGCCACCCAGGCGTCCCATAAATAAGTACAGCTTTCTGATCACTGCTTGATTTTCCATATTATAGTTGTGTCACTTATTTGTAAGAGATTTGTAGATCATTTAAGTTGATTGCAATTTTTTGCTGGTAAAGTCTTGAATTGTCCATGTGTGTAATGATCTAACTTTTGACGTAAGCCCGATCCTTAATAGTAGGAATGCTAAGTCAAAAGGAGTGGACAGTTTCATTTTGATAAATATTCACACTCTTTATTTCACACTCCTATAGCGTCTCATTTTATCGTTGTCTCTGTTTTTGGATGTCAGTGGTTGGTAGACGGTACAGGTAAAGACCCAGAGCCTGGAACGGTCAGTTGTCTGGGACCAAAATCCGGTGTGCAGAAGAGCTGGGCCCAGAATTCACGCCTTTTGGCACCTGCTTTTCTGGCAGGATGCTCCTCGGTTTCCTGGCCACCGGTCTCCGTACACCCCAGGCGTCAGGCAGGGCCCTTGGAATCTCCCGCTGCTCCAGCGCCCGGTTCTGTGGCCTGAGGCGATCCAGTGCCTTTCCTAACAGTTAGACCTCACGGTCTCCAGAAGCAAGACCCAGCCCCTTTCCTGATTTCTGCCCCAGACCCACTGGCACCAAAAATTGATGCCATTAGTAGACTCTATTGAATATTGAGTGTCACGAGGAAGGTTGTGCCTCTGTGTACCACCTGCCTTCTCCCTCTCTCCTCCCCTCCTCCCTCTTTCCAGATTCTCCCTCTTTTTGTGCAGCAGTTCAGCTCCCACTCCCAGAATCCACACCTCAACCCTCCAGACCCCCAGAGTTCTGCATGATGAGGGCCTCCTTTTAGCAGGACCTTCCTCACTTTTCCCCACAAAAGCTTCTGATTAGTAAAACTAGTAAAGAAACTGTTTTTTGTTTGTTTGTTTTTAAACTGTGTGGCAGACATAACTTATGGTTGTTGGGACCATGGTGGGTTTAATCTGTCTTTGCCCATTTCTTTCATCAGGTGAAGAGCCTTTCTCTTATGGTTATGGAGGCACTGGGAAGAAGTCCACCAACAGCCGGTTCGAGAACTATGGAGACAAGTTTGCAGAGAATGATGTGATCGGCTGCTTTGCGGTGAGTGCTGGCAGCCCATGGGTGTTGGCAGAACCAAACGTTGGTCCTGTCAGCTGGACTTGCAGACTTCGTTCCCAGAATATTCCTGGCAATTGTCCACCTCCTGTCCAGCCCCTCTTGCCATGGCTCTTTGTCTTTCTTTACCAGACTGGAACGTCGACTGTCATTTTGTGCAAAATTCTGCCATTCCGCCCCCTCTGGTCTTTTCGTGCAAAGCCGTCAGATGGCACCCTGGAGAGGTTTGGGGACATTAGTCTTCCTCCAATCCTAGATACCAGAGGGACAAATACTTAAATTTTTTTTTTTTAATGTATGTTTATTTTTGAGAGAGAGAGAGAGAGACAGAGTGTGAGCAGGGGAGCGGGGAGAGAGAGGGAGACCCAGAATGGGAAGCAGGCTCCAGGCTCAGAGCTGTCAGCACAGAGCCCGACATGGGGCTCGAACTCATGAACCTCAAGTTTGTGACCTGAGCCAAAGTCCGACGCTTAACCGACTGAGTCACCCAGGCGCCCCTCAGAGGGACTTTTTCTAAACAAACCCAGGGATTTCTTCTCTTTCTTTGCTGCGCAATAGCCTGTCTGCTCTCAAAGGCAGTGCTCTTGCCCCACCGTGACATCACCTCCCTTCACCTCATGCTGGTTGAGCTGGGCTTCCTATAGTGCACGGTCTACTAGAAGGGCAGGGGTGCATGCCAGACAGAACAAGAGATAGGGTGGGTGCACTGCCCTCCAGCACTGATGTCCACTGACAACAGTGACTGACACTCGACGGTGCTGCTGGCTCGGACCTGACTCCCTAGACCCGGCTCCTGCTCGCCCGCTCATAGCCCCGGGCAACGGTCTCCCTGTATCGCAGCTCTCTCTCCATGAGGGTCTTCACACCTACCTCGGAACTCTGTGTGGGCTCATTAAGCCAGCCCATCAGGAGCACTTCTAACGATGCTTGGAGCATAGTAAGTGCTCAGTAAATACTACTCAGCACTGTTTCGGTAGGAGTTCTAGATGTTGTAAAGTGCGTCAGGTGAGGCACCAGCTGGGGTGGCTACCTGGGCGCTTCCTCTTGGTCTGTTCTCCTCCTTCCCTCTTGTGTACATGTGTACTCTTTCTTTTTTCCTTCAGTGTCACTTTAAGAGAAATTTATGACTTAAAGAAAGTCCTTAAGAAAGCTCAGCCTTGCCCAGATTCTAACATTTGCCAATTTGACCAGTTTTTAAATGTACACGTATATGTGTATGATTTGCATCTGACCCATTTGAGAGCGGGGTGCCTGCCTCATGTTTTTAGTCCTTAAGTCTTCAGCATGCATTTCCTAAGAATAAAGCTGCTGTCTTCACCACAGTACAGTTATCGAATTTAACGCTGATATAATGCCATTATCTACTCCACAGTCCACATTTAAATTTTGTCTGTTGTCCCAACAATATCCTTTAGAGCAATTTTGTTTCTGGTCCAGAATCATGGATTGTATTCTCTTGTCAGGCCTTTTAAGTTTGAAAGTTTTCTAGTCTTCTGTATTTCATGATCTCATTATCTTTTTAATAAAAAACGTTTTCTTAAATAAAAATTAACGATGTTTATATGCTACAAACTGCTCTAAACCTTGCATTTTTCCCCATTTAACAGTAAATCTTGGCTCTCTTTCCCTCTCCGCACGGAGAATATAGATCTAGCTCAATTAAAAACTTTTTCTGAAGTTTTTTATTGTTTATTTATTTTGAGAGAAAGAGGGAGAGAGAGTGTGAGTAGAGGAGAGGGGCAGACAGAGGGAGAGAGAATCTCAAGCAGGTTCCACACCAGCCGCCCAGAGCCCAGTGCAGGGCTCGAATCCATGAACTGTGAGATCATGACCTGAGCCGAAACCAACAGTCTGAGCCACCCAGGCGCCTGTGAAAACATTTTTGAATAGTTAATGAATTCATATGGTTTCCAAAGATATCAAGAGATGTATATCAAAAGGTATGTGTGTAAAGCCATCTTCAGACCTTCCCTGTCTACCCATTGTTCACGTGTGCCCTCCCTGCCGATGCTCAGGATTTCTTTATCCGAATATAAGAAATGTGATGGTCGTTTTTCTTCTGTTACACAGAAGGTGGTATACCACACATGCTATATTCTGCGTTGGTTTCTGATTATTTACTTCAGAATTTTTTTTGTATCATTACCTAGAAGACTTTATTTCTTCACGTGTAGTGAAAGATGTTTTGGCAGGGTGCTTTTATGTAATCAGTCCTCTGTTACTTGACATTTGGTTAGTTTCTCCCTATTTTATTTGGTGGCCGCCTAGTCTTCTGATGCAGGTGTCAATTTACCCTGCGCTAACTTAGCCAGTCTCCTGTCGATGGGTCAGAAAGCTACTCACTGGGATAGTTGATGCCGCAGTGACAGTCCGTCCTTTTCCCATGTACCAGAGTATCTTGGGGATCTTTTTGTGTTTCCATACATGGACCTCCTCTGCCCTCTAGTCTCTCCCACTTCCCTGTTGGAGCACAGCTGGCAGTGTTGGGGTGAGTGATTTGCACACACATCTTTGCATTCTGGTGGGAATCTGCCTGCAGTGTTTTCCTCCTGAAAGTGTAATTTCTGGGTCAGAGGTGTATTTTTAAATTTTGATAGCTGCCACCGAGACCGCACCCCGAAGAGGCCATAGAATTTTAAATGTCGTCAATGTACGGCAGCATCTACCAGGCTCTGTCCCATCCGTGCGTGAGGTTCTATGAGCGTGTGGCAGTTTGGAACTATAGGCCTTGACTCTTGGCTGCAACTAGATCATTCAGCCAGGTTTCCCTCTACTTCTATATTAAAGATTTCATGTGCAGTTTCCTTTTTTCAAAGGGTGCCATAACTTTTTAAAGGACTTGGGGCGAGGAGTTGGAGCAGGTATGAAAATGCAGTGACCTGAGGGAATCCAGGGGAGCATGCTAGTTTAGATCTCGAGTTCTCAGCCTTCACAAAACAGAGGATAGAATGGCTGCCAGGCGGAGAGGACAGTATAACCATAAGGAACATTGTACTCGGAGCCTTGGGGACGACACGAGAAGGTGTGAGAGATGAGGCTGCAGAACTACAGGCTCTGAATAACACCAGGTGTGATGACTTTGAGGTTTGAGACCCTGGACTGGCACCAGCGTGTTGTAACAGGAGTGGCACGACCACACTTGCCTCTTGGCCCTGTTGGCGGTGGATCTGCCAGTTGACAGTGCTGGTTTCCCTACAATGTGGTGAGTTCCCTTAGTGAAGCTGGTGGCCAGAAGAAAGGCTGACCCCCAGGATGTTCATCTCCATGTTAGAGCAAAGGTGACCTGGGCCACTCTGGCTCAGGTGGGAAGACACAGCAAGGATCCTCCTGCAGGGTTTGGGCAGGATTCAGTCTGGCGATGTTTGTGTGTCTGCCCTGCATGGTCTTGACCTCTGTGGGCACTTAAAGATGAGCAGATAAGGACCGCATCGAGCTGTGTCCTGTGAGCCCTGAGGATGGTGGCGAGGAAGCCACTTAGGGAAAGGGGTTCTCCCTGCTTCTTAAAGGACAAGTGCCAAGGTGGTCTCCCCATTCAAGAGGGAAAGAATACCACATCTCGTACTTTTATGTCAGGAACCTGACCTTGTACTTTGCCATCTGATCCCAGTTTTGAGTCTCCCTTAAATGTAAACATTTACTGTGCACCCGAAGTGATCTTTCTGAAACAGCTTTGACCAGGCCACTCCCCTGTTGGAAACAAGTCAGGGGTTCTGTTCTGTCATCAGCATGAAGTTCAAACTCCTGAGGTGACAGCCCCTCGCTATGCTAAGGGCAGGGACTGTGTCTCCTCCCCAACACAGTGCCTGGCGCCTTGGACTGATCGCTCCCACCAATCCACTTAGTCCTCAGAACAGCCCTTTGCAACATGGAATTTTACGGCCTCCTTGTTTGATAAGGAAACTGTGGATGAAACCTCAAGGTCACACACTAAATACTATCAGAGCTAAAGCAGTCTATCTTCCTATACAGTCTTACCCGCTGAGCCCTAGCCACTCGGTGGGAACTCCATAAACAGTTGGTGCATGAACAGATACAGTCTTCACCGGGCCCTCCAGCTGTACCTGAAGTTACTTCTCCCTCATCCTTCATGCTACCGCCAGGCCGACCCGTTGTTCCCTCACCACCAGATTCATAGACAAACACCACTTCTCTTTAGGACTCGCTCCTCCCACCATAGACTTGGCTCGTTTCCATTTATCGTCCAGAACTTGGCTTACAGGTCCTCTCCTCAGAGAATCCTGCTCTTGGGTAGGTACCCTCACTGAATGGTCTCATTCCCCGCTAAGCCCTGAGGTCTTTCGGGCCCGGAGTACCATGGGCATCTGCACCGGGAGGAGCAGGAGCCAGAGGATGTGTGGTGTGTGGTGAACAAACAAATGCACGTGTTTGTAGGGCTGAACTCGACTCAGAAAGCCCTGCTGTTTCTTTCTTTCCATCTGTTCTCTTCACAGACTGCCCTTGCTGGGCTTGAGGACAGACAGACTCGCCTTTTCCTCCACCTTTGTCTCAGGCTAGGCACAAGACGTGGAGCTTCCTACAATTACATGGGTCACAGCCTCTAGCTAGGCTTTGGTGCAAGGAGGGCTTTGGCTGCACCTTTGCAGCTGTGTCCTGGTGCCGCCTCACGTATCTGTGTTGAGGGAGGGATGCACTTAGATGCGGGAAGGCAGCTGGGTTTTCACTCCCTGCATCTGCTCCTGCTCTGCTTTGGCTCCCAATGCCTTAAGCTGAGCGTTGGCAGTTATCTTCCTTTGGCTTTGTCTCCTAGGACTTTGAATGTGGAAATGATGTGGAACTTTCCTTCACCAAGAATGGGAAGTGGATGGGCATTGCCTTCCGAATTCAGAAGGAAGCCTTGGGAGGTCAGGCCCTCTACCCTCATGTCCTGGTGAAGAATTGTGCAGTGGAGTTCAACTTCGGGCAGAGGGCAGAGCCCTACTGTTCCGTCCTCCCAGGCTTCACCTTTATCCAGCACCTTCCCCTGAGCGAGCGGATCCGGGGCACCGTGGGACCAAAGAGCAAGGCAGAGTGTGAGGTGAGTGGGTCTGGAAGACCGAATTGGAGGCCACCTCTCCAGAGCCCCATTGCTGCCAAGGCAGAGGGGAGACCCTGCGGCAGGGTGGTGAAAGCAGCATGGCCTCACCGAGGGAGAGACCTGGGGCCTCTTCCTCCAGGCTTCCTGGGGCTGGGAGCCAGTGATGAGGGGGTGGGCGCGGCCTGGAAGAGGGAGGGACACTGAGGTGAGAGACCAAAATCTTGGAAAGATTCCCAAAAGAAGTTGTCATATGGCTCCTTCCACTCTGCTCCGTCAGTGAGGTCAGGATCTTGGAAAAGGAGGCTTTCCTCCCAGTGGGCAAAGATGTGAAGGCACTTCTTGGTGAGTGCGTTCTCAAAGAGGTTGTGCGGTTCCATCCCCTACCCCCGTCGAGGCTAAGAACAAAAATGACAACTGATCTTGGGAGTGGTCGGGGCTGCAGAAGCTGTACTGGTGAGCTTTGCTCTCAAAATAATGTTTTACTGGATACATAAGTGATTTTATGTTTGTTCTAAAAAACTAAGCATAAAGATTAGTGTCCCATAATTCTACTGTCTGCAAATCAGTTTACTGTTAAAATTTTCAAGTCTATGCTATCCTTTTTGCTATGCTAGGTGCCCATTTTATACAAATACACTTATAATTGAGAATTAAAGCATCAGCATGTTGATATCCGCCCTTTCATTCATTGTTATTTTGTGAGCTTTATCCTACTACATGAACCCCTCTTTTTAAACTCACTTCTAGTGGTCTTAAAAACCAATCCTTTCCCTCTTGTTGGGTGTTTGGGTTGCATCTAATGTTTGCCAAATTCTGAATGTACTAAATAAATACCATGCTTGTCGTCACGCATGTAGGTCTGTCCTCGTCTCAGACTCCAGGAAGCTTGTGCCCACTCCTCGTGCCCACTACATGCGCCATTCCCCGTGCATGGCCCTCCCTGGGCTTTTCCCTGTCAGGCCACTTCATCCTATCTGAACAAAAATGTCAATAATCACGATAACAGCACTTGATTTTGTCTCACCCCATGCAAGGCCCTCTCTTAAGAGCCTGACACACCTCATGTCTTTGAATCCCAATGGCAGCACTGTGAGGTAGACACTATTATTGTTTCTCTTTTCCAGAGGCAGCCATGAGGTTTAGAATTACCCTTGAGGTCACCGGTGAGTGAGGGTGGTGCCAGGCTGTCATGCCACCCACTGCTACTGCTTCAGTGCCCCTCTTTGTCCCATTCTTTTAGATTCTGATGATGGTGGGCCTGCCCGCTGCCGGTAAGACCACGTGGGCCATCAAACATGCAGCCTCCAACCCCTCCAAGAAGTACAACATCCTGGGTACCAATGCCATCATGGATAAAATGCGGGTACGGATGGTTCTCAGTCTCTCCACATTCATCTCCCACCCCACAAGTGCTGCCCTGCAGCCAGGACCACCCACCCCTTCACCACCCTCTGCCCACAGGTGATGGGCCTACGCCGGCAGCGGAACTATGCCGGCCGCTGGGACGTCCTGATCCAGCAGGCCACCCAGTGCCTCAACCGCCTCATCCAGATCGCCGCCCGCAAGAAACGCAACTATATCCTAGATCAGGTACTCACTAGTTGATTGTCATGCCCCAGGAAAAGGAAGGGGCCTGTTGGGTACCTGGGAATTCTCCTCTGGTCCTCCCCCGCCCTCTTATTGCTCTTGGACTGTAGCGCTGGTCAGGGAGTCAGCCATACATGACGACACAGTCCCAGACTCTTAGCATAGTTCTCTGAGCCCGGTCTGTGGAATGGGTCTGGGGCCGTGATCCAGACGTAGCTCAGGCTCTCAGCACCTAACCAGGACGGCTTTTGCAGCTATTTAGTGAAATGGAAAGGAGGCGGATTTCTGAAATGGACAAACCTGGGATTGAATCTGAGCTCCACCACGTCCTGGCGGCAGCTGACTTCATCCTCTGAATCTCAGTCTCGTGGTCTGTAAAATAGAGATCAGATAATGGTACCCATCTAACACGTGGTCTGGCACATGGTAGCTCGAGATTGTTGTTAATAACTCTACAGAATAGGTATGTCCCAGCTTCTCTTAGCATGTTTTTATGACTACTGGGTGCATGTTTAAGTTACGTATCTTCTTTTTTTTAACTCACATATTTCCTGCCATTTCAATGAAGAGGAAGGTTCTTAGCATTAGAAGGTCTAGGAACCTTTGAAATTAAATCATAATTTTGATGCAGGCTCAGATATGTCTTTTAAAACAGCAACGACAACTGGACAGTTTTGAATTAGGATAGGAAGATCGTCCATGGCTTTCAGCATTCTCAAAAGTATGAGGGACCCTAACATGGTTAAGGATCCCTGTCTCAGAGTAATGAGTTCCTTGTGTTTACCACCTATGAGACAGCATTATTGACATCGCCCTGAAGCCTTTTTCAAGTAGCAAATCCTGTATTTGGGGATCTACGAAGAAGCCTCCACCTTGCATTTGCGCTTTCTTAAAAATCTGAGTGCAAATATATAACCTGAGTAGCACCCCGCCCTGGCAGCCTTACTGGAGTGCCTTCCGCCCTGGGTACTTGGTTACCGGGAGTTCAAAGAGTTCCTGATGACGGTGGAGCTGGTGGTGCTGCTGCTGATGGGAAAGGTGGTTAGAATCTCCAGGGAACCAGGCTGGCTTTGCATAGGAGTGAGCATTTCTACAGAGCAGTTGAGTGGGAGCTCCCAGGTCAGTGGACACGTGGAGATTTGGGGAGAGTGGCTCCACGCCCCTTTCCTCTACCTTGCCCTGTGCATCTCTTCCATTGGACTGCTCCCAAGTTACATCATTTTCATAATAAACTGGTAAGCCGATGTTTACAGTGGAAGAGAGACTTCATACCCAACATAGAAAAAGAGCACACGATAAGAAATGAGTTCTTAAAGACAAAAAGAAAAAAGCTATTGGTCGGTGAATAGTTCTTTATGATAGACAAATATATCTAAAGGATCTTGCCAAGCGGTTAAGTGTCAAGAACGGAAATCTGGTTTGTTGATGAAACAGCCGTGCTACAAAAACTAAAAGTTGGCCAAAGCTGTGTCACACCGTTGGCACTCTTCTGTGAGAGTGGAGATGTGGGATTTGCTCTGAGTGTGGCTGTTCTGGAAGGTGGAGCTGAGAAGGTGTGCTCTCGTCTGGTGCCCAGCGCTGCGACCATAGGAGTGATCCCTGAAGACTCACATTTGTAAAGAACACAGGACATTGATCCCATAATATTAAATTTTGATAAAAAGTACTAATTGGGTTAATGGAAACAAAAACAAACAATTGAGCACAGGGTAGTCCAGGAACCACCCAGGGTTACTGCCCCAGCTCAGCCCCATTAATGATACATATAGCTAGCCTTCTCCCCCTTTAAAAGACTTACTTTTCTTTCTTTCTTAAAAAAATTTTTTTTTCATGTTTATTCACTTATTTTGAGAGAGAGAGAAAGAGCATGGGCAGGGGAGGGGCAGAGAGAGTGGGAGAAAGTCCTAATCTGTGCTATCAGTGCAGAGTCCGACAAGAGGCTGGATCCCACAAACCGTGAGATTATGACCTGAGCCGAAATCAGGAGTCAGACGCTCAACAGACAGCTGCCCAGGCGCCCAAAGACTGTTTTTTAAACAAGCCTCACTTTGCCCTGTTCTTTTTGTCAGGGCATTTTGAAATTATAGTCTGACTTGGCCCCAGTGGGACTCTGGGTCCTAAAAGGTGTGAGAACAGTGGGGTTTTAACACCTTAAGGATTCCTTGTTTGGACACCCAGCAAGTATTTCCTGCCTATCTTTTTCTCAGTTTGCTGGTTAATTCAACTGTGAAACCTATTTCAGACATGTGGCCCAGTGGAGAAGGATTATAGTCATAGCTGTAGATGGCCTTAACATCCGTGCTCAACGTTTCAGAGTGGACTCTCTCTGGAAGTCAGGCCCCAACACTGCAGCCAGGCATAGAACAGCTCAGCCTTCTCGGCTTGTGCTGGCTTATCCAGGGACAGGGTCCAGGGCTGTACTGGGTGCACCTGTGCTCTTCAGGGCTGCTGGCCTCCTGGTAGGGGGACCTGCAGGTCAGGTTAAGTGATCCAGGCCAACAGGGAGGCAAAATAACCTAAACTCTGAAGGAGGGAGAAGAGGGTTCTTGGCTTAGCCACAGATTGTAGGATTGACTTGGGGTCTGAAGCTATAAGTTACTCAGGCCTGGGAAGAGGTCTAAAGCCAGTGGTTTGATCTGTTTTTTGGTCTAAGCCCCAAAAGTGGGTTCCAGAAGCTCCTAGAGGTATAATATAATACAAGATTCAGAGCAGACCCCTGGCCAGATGCCGGTACTTCCCACTCCACCAGCTTTGACAATGAGAGATAAGTTGATGCACAGCTGTCTCCTGAGCTAGTTAGACCTCCCAAAGTGGAGACAGTATTGCAGGCCGCGTCCCTACAGTCCCAGGGTCTCAGCTCAAGGCTCTTTTTCCCTTTTCCTTCTGACTTTTCCTGAGTGGTCAGACCTCTGACTCTCCTGTTACATAGGTTGGCCTCAGAAATGCTGGTCCTTGAGAGGGAAGGAGAAAGAAATTGTGTGAGCCAGGATTCTGCCTTCGGCCAGGATCCCAGCCCCTACCCCAGGATGTATCTCATTGAGCACAAGCTCTCAGGTGTGTTGGGGCCTGGACCTACATTCCATGATGACTTGAGTCCTCTTGAGATCATGTGGGACATCTGAAGAGGGAAAAAAGTAGATGGACCAGAGGGGAAACTGAGGCTTCGTCAGGGAAAAGAACCTATTTGAAGTTATGTGGTCAGTTTACTGGTAGAACAGGTCGCTGCCGACTTCCCAGAAAGTCACAGCCAAGAATGGTGGGGGCCATGGTGGAAATTTAGGAAAGCTTTCTAGAGGTGGGGTGCCTGGCCGGGGCGTGGGTGATGATAAAAGGAGTCGAGACTTGCCCTGAGGGTGGTGTTGAACCGTGGTCATGTTTTCATCAGAGAGGGACATGGCTAACTTTGCCTGACTGGGAAGAGGCTGTGAAGAGCAAGGGGGAAAGAGAAGTTGGAGGCCACATTGCTTCAAGTGCTCTTTGCGGCCTCTCTCACTGGTGGAAAGCCTCTGGAATGAGATGCCGCTTGGCCTGCCCCCGGCACACCACGGAGCTCGAGATGGTGTGAACAGGAGCCTTCCTGGAGGCTTTTGAGAAGGCCTCTACAGGGCCGTGTGCGAGGGCCCTGAGCCACCCCGAGTTGAGGACTGCAGACTAGGAGTTCACTCAGGGTTCCAGCAGCTCAGACCAGGCCAGGCAGTAATCAGAAGCCGCGCTGGAAGCGACCACGTTGCCAGCCCCGCCTCACTTGTCAGAGCGTGGGGTTCTAGTCCCGCTTTGCATCCCCGTTGAGGAGCGGCATGCCTTCTCCTGAAACAAACCTAGGGCGAAGATTAGAGGCCCAAAGTAAACCGCCTCTGGTTGGCAGGCAATTGTAGAGGGAGGTGTTTCTCTTCTCCACCTTCCTCATTGCCAGAGACTCCGCCTGTTTCATTGTTGACACTCCAGCCAATTCTCTTCCTACATGTGTGGTTCCTTCCCCTGGGTTCACCTCACTGGTGAACTCTTGTCACCAGCTTTAAATTTACTCTCTGGGTCCAGCCAGGTTTCTCTCACTGCCAGCCTGACCCCACCGAACTCTGGACAGAGGATAGTGGGACGGCCTCTCACAGAACTCAGGCTGTGAGCCCACTGTGTTTCTCCCTCACTCCCCCAGGTGTCATGCGCCAGAACTGCCCACATAGCTTCTCTGAGAAACCCAATTCCTATCCTCTGGCCCACGTGGCTGGGGATTGGGGAGGCAGGGAACATAGACAGCCCCAGACCTTCCTAGAGTCAGCATCTTCAAGCAGGGTGGGACTGGGAGAAGCAGGAGCTGGACAGAGGGATCCCACACAACTGGAAAAGCTGACCTAGCTGTTGTGCTGGTCTCCTAGCAACAGCCCCCAGTAGCCCCCAGTGACCATAGCAGTGCTGGGCCGGCCCGCGGGCCCTGACCTCACTGTGTTTGCTGTAGCAACAGCCACCAGCAGCTAACTCCCTTTCCTCCAGGAAGCCAGGCATTTGCATTTCTGCTGGCCTGGTTCAGACACTTCCCTTCCCCAAGCCCAGGACTAAGGGGAGGGACAGGCAGTCTTGAAAACACTCGCCAAGTGTGTTCTCAGCACCTCCGTTCCAGAGTGTCTGAGGAGCCATCCCTCCGAGTCTAGCCGCTTCCCAGGACAGAGGCCAGCTATTTATGAGTCGGGTCTGCTCCACCCCCACCCCTCCCATCCCCAGAAGCTGCAGGGACTAGCCTCTGCCCCCCATCTGCCCCTTGGGAAACCTTCAGACGGTGCTTTATCCGTGTCCTCGGGGTTCAAGGCAGTCAAAACAGGACTGCTTCTTACGGGCAAGAACATGGAATGGGTTGTCCACAGAATGGTTTAGGGCCACAGTCACACTGGCACCGACCCCCTCTGGCCTTTGTGCCAGGAGAAAACCTCATTGTTTAGCTAGAGGACGCCAAATTCTATCTTGCTATGAGCAGATGCCACCTTCTGCTTCGCCTTTAGGAATGAGTTCAGGAAGAACAGTGGAGAGAGGGACCTCTCCTCTGTAACCCGATGTGTCTCTTAACCATTTGTGGCCCAAGGCGTCTCTCTTCTGGAAGGGTGGGACATTTCCCCTGGAGAACAGGGAGGAACGGCCCTGCCGGGTGTGTGTTAGGGCTGGGGTTCTGGTTGGTGTAGAGAACAGCCACACCCCCAGCCCAGATCTCCCAGCAGATGCGCGCTGGGGTCCCTGGGCTCTGGCTGACCCACAGCCCAGCTTCCTATTCCTCGTGTCTTGGGAGAGGATCTCTTGTGAATCTTTTTGTTTTTTAGGTTTTGATTTTTTGTTTTGTTTTTAATTTAACTTTCCTTGGTCCTTTCCATTGGGAAGCGTCTCCAGGGACAGTGTCAGTCCTTTTGGCCATATTTTCAGACCCACCCTGTGTGTGTTGACTCGGAACTTTTCCTGCTCCCTCCCTGCCACATGCCAGACGTTTTCACATCTGCAAGTCCTCAACAGAGCCAAGAGGGGAATGCTATGACCCCTGTCTTTCAGATGAAGCAATTTGAGAGGCAGGCAACTTGTCTACAGCCTCACAACTAGTAGAAGGCACAGCTGGGATTTCAACCCCGAGCTTCTTCCCCAAAGCTCTCTATCCCATCTCAGTGTCCCTGCCCTTCTGATGGGATGTCACTATAGCTTGATCTTCTCTTAGTCTGGGTTGCTTCGCATCCACTATACGGTGAGCATGTCCATGGCGCACACCCTCCACAAAAATAGGCATAACAACAGTGGTTCCCATTTGTTAAGTGTTGGCTCTGAGCCAGGCCCTGGGCTAATCAAGGGCTTTTACTCACATGAACTCCTATAGTCTTAATAACAACTGTTTGACATTCATACTGTTTTCCCCTTTCAGGGCTTGAGACTCAGGCTCATTAAATATGCAATACGTTGATTTTACAGACAAGTAGACTCAGTGGAAGTGTTTCACCCAGGGCCACCCCATACACACTGCTTACCTCTGTCAAGATGCTCCCACTTTGGAGGCTGCCTCATAACCCCATTCTGGGAGTTCCTCGTGCTTGGACAGTTGCTTTGTTGTCCTTTTCCGCTCAGTCTTCACCAGCCCTGGGAGGGAGGCTTCTCATCTCTGTTTTACAGACGAAGCGGCTGTATAAGGACTGGCCAGAGTGAGTTATTGGCCCCACTAGGGCTTTCCACCCTGCCAAGCTGTGTCTTCCAAGTGCCATATTTTTGTGTCCATTGGTGCATGCCCCTTTACAGACCGTTCCCCTCTGTGGCTTCTCCCTTGAGTCCCTGTCAGAGCCATTAGAAGTTGATTAAATGCAGGTATTCCTCATTACTCCAGAGCTGTTGAGTGTCCGAGTTTGGATATAGGGCAGATACCCGTACGGGTGCCTGGGCCCCACCTCCAGAGAATGGGGTTTGGGGGTTCCTGAGTGGGACTGGGCCTGCTCTCTTTCTGAGTAGCATCCAGGTTGTTTGGGTGTGCTGGCTGAATCCCACAGGTCTGGGCCTGGTCCCAAAGGGCCTGGCACATAAATTGGTTTTCAGTAAATGGAAGCTGTGGTCACCGCCGTTCTTGGTCAGGTGTTTTCTAGAGCCCCACTTCGCGCCCAGCACACACCGCGCACCACCCAGAGGAAGAGAGCAAAACCATTTGTGAAAAGTGCAGGCCGCTGCCTTATCAGGCTCCCTGGGTAAAAGCCTGTGGATGAGACTGATGTGTTAGAGAAGGACCGAGGGAATGAGAACAGCCCACACAGCTGTCAAGGGGGCTGGTTAATTATGGCACCCACTGCATGAATATTATGTACCCATTGAAAGCGTACACTGGCACAGAAAAATGTTAGAGAAACCTTAAGCGAACAAAGCCTTCAGGAGAGTATGTAGCATGATTCCACTTGTGTTAAAAATCACACAGATGTGTCCTCACTTTGGCAGCATACACAGTAAAATTGGAATGACACAGAGAAGGTGAACATGGCCCCTGCTCATGGATGACATGCACTTTTGTGAAGCGTTCCATATTTTATTTTTATATTTACTTTTGAGAGAGAGGGTGGGGGGAGAGCAAACTCAGGGGAGGGACAAAGAGAGAGAGGGAGAGAGAGAATCCCAAGCAGGCTCGATGCTATCAGCCTAATTCGGAGCTGGATCCCATGAACTGTGAGATCATGACCTAACCCAAAATCAAGAGTCTGACACTTAACTGACTGAGGCACCCTGCATTCCAGATTGTAAATGTGAACACTTTTCAGTGTGTACCTATAAGATTTTTCCATCAAGTCTAAAAGTCAGTGCTTTAAGAAAGACCAAAAAATCACAAAGATCTTTTCTAGAAATACATAAATTCAGTACAGGCCATCTCTGGAAAGCGGGACTGGCAGTAAGCGGATGAAGGGATTACTCTTGCTCCAAACTTTGTACTTTGTACTCCGACGGTTTTATCGTGAGCAAGTGTTACTTTTAGAATTGGGGGGGGGGGGGTGTAAAGTGGCATACCAAGAACAAATAGGAGTTAAAACCCAAGCGCAGGTACCCCTTGTCCTGCGACTGTCAGCAGCCGCTTTCCCAAATCTGATTTCTTAGAATGGGTTCAAGAATCTTAACATCAAAGAAGAGCAGTTTCCTGAGGGTTTTTTTGTTTTGGTTTGGTTTGGTTTTTTGTTTGTTTTGCTTAGAGCTAATGTCCTTTTCTTAGTTTCTGGCCCACAAAATACCTGATAGGAAAAAACCCAACTCATAATCTCTTGCCTTTTCTGTTTCCTACCCCTAGACAAATGTTTATGGGTCAGCCCAGAGACGAAAAATGAGACCATTTGAAGGCTTCCAGCGCAAAGCTATTGTAATTTGTCCCACCGATGAGGACCTAAAAGACCGGACAATAAAGCGAACTGATGAGGAAGGGAAGGATGTCCCAGATCACGCGGTCTTAGAAATGAAAGGTAGGAGATGAGCCGTTCCCTTTCCTCCCCAACTCTTTGCTTATTCCTTTTTTGATCTTGTCCGTTCTTTCCTTGCTCCCATTTTGCCCTTCCCGGTCTAGTGCAGCTGTGAATGGAAAAGCCACCAACATCTCTCACGGCATGGTTTAGACTAGATGGGGCTGGGGCAGGATGAGGGAGAGGACACGTGGCAGCAAACGCTAAGGGACCTGCACATCACCTGCCTCTGGCACCCGCTGGTGGGGTGCCTGAGCAAGCTTCAGTCAGCTCCTCTGAGGAAACAAGGATGGTGATTCCACTTGTTCGGCCCATTCCCTGGGGAGGCTGGAGGGAGTGTTTATATTTGGTGGGGCTTGTAGCACTTCAGAAAAGGGACAGGAGAGTCTTTGTTAACTCCTGATCGTTGTCAGAGAGGTTGAGGCCCTTTCTCACTTCTGTCGCTCACTACTCATGCCTCTGCCTTCTCCCTTCTGGCAGGCCAGTGTCCTGGGGGTGTAGGGGACCAGACCTTAGGAGGTACTGATCTCCCTCTCCCTGTTCCCTCTGGGGCCCTCCCTTCCCCCTAGCCAACTTCACATTACCAGATGTTGGGGACTTCCTGGACGAGGTGCTGTTCATTGAGCTGCAGCGGGAAGAAGCCGACAAGCTGGTGAGGCAATACAACGAGGAAGGTCGCAAGGCCGGGCCACCCCCTGAAAAGCGCTTTGACAACCGAGGTGGTGGTGGCTTCCGGGGCCGCGGGGGCGGTGGCGGTTTCCAGCGCTATGACAACAGAGGCCCACCGGGCGGCAACCGAGGAGGTTTCCAGAACCGAGGAGGAGGCAGCGGTGGAGGAGGCAACTACCGAGGAGGTGAGACATCTCAAGCAGAGCTCTCTCTGCTCTTGGCTCCTGGGTCAGGATTAGGCTCGGTGATTGCTTATGTAGTCAGCAGACGAATTTTCCCTAGCACCAGCTGTGGGCTGAATTCTGGTGGAGAACCAAGGCGATCAAACTCTGGGACCTCAGGGGAATTCCCACTGTCCCGCTTCCCCTGGGCATTGCTCCTGAAGCCTGTGCCTGTTTGTAGGTCACCCTCTTGTCATTTTTGTGAGTCCTACCTTCCATCTGACTGTGAGCTCCTTAAGAAGAGGGGCCCGACCAAGTTTACTGCTGGTCCTGGGTTCTAGCTCAGGCACAAGGCAAATGTTAGGACTATTTTTGGTGTTTAGTATTAAAACAAATAGAGAAATGGGCTTAGGTTAATTTGCCCAGGTTTCTCCCAGCTAAATCCAGAGCTAGGATCAGGTGGTCCAGCGCCCAGAGTTTTCTGTCACTAAGTTCTGCTATCTCTGAAGTAAAGTGTATGCTCATGATTTAACTAGCATACCCAACCGTTTCAGTGTTGCGCTAGATAGTTCTGGGGACATAATCATGACCGGGACAGACACATCACCCTGTGCGAACAGTACAGAAGGATTCTGGGCTGAATGGCAGAGCCCAGGGTTACTCTGAGCTTGGGTGACACCTGATCCAGCCTGTGAGGAAGCAAGGCTCAGGAAAGGCCTCCCAAGATAGCAGTGCCTAGGCCGAGGTCCAGAGACCTTTGGAAGTTGACAGGGGAAGGTTCTGGGCCCAGCAGCAGTTGGTCAAGGGCTCAGAAGAGACTGGCCCAGAAGAGGGCTGTCTTCGGTGCTTAGCGTCCCTCCTCCTGACCATCTCCTGACCATCAAGATGGTGGAGATACAGTAGACATCAAAACAGCCCTGGTCATGAGCTCACAGTCCAGCGGGCATGGGCAGGACACACCTGTCAGCAGACAGTGAAGACTGAATTATCAGGGCTGCACAGGGCTGCACAGGGCTGCACAGCGGACGTGCCCCGGGGTCTGGGGAAACCCACAGTGGAGCCCAGCTCCTGAGGGTCCCAAGTTAAGAATGACGAGACCTCCCACCTGGCTTCTCCAATGCAGGTTTCAACCGCAGCGGAGGTGGTGGCTATAACCAGAACCGCTGGGGTAACAACAGCCGGGATAACAACAACTCCAACAACCGAGGCAGCTACAACCGGGCTCCCCAGCAACAGCCACCACCACAGCAGCCGCCGCCGCCACAGCCACCACCGCAGCAGCCGCCGCCGCCGCCCAGCTACAGCCCTGCTCGGAACCCACCAGGGGCCAGCAGCTACACCAAGAATAGCAACATCCCTGGCTCGAGCGCCAATACCAGCACCCCCACTGTCAGCAGCTACAGCCCTCCACAGGTGAGAACATGCACGCACATGTCCAGGGGAGCAGACATGGGCCCATGCTCCAGCCTCGGGGGTCTCTGCTCTTTCCTCCAGCCTTGCTCTTCTTCCTGGCAGTGCTTTTGACTGGGATGGACCCTAGACATTCCTTCCAGACCCAGATAAATTGGGAACTTGCCTGTCCTTCCCCCTTGCCCCACCTCTCAGGGTGGTGTGCTGTAAGTGCCGTTGCTCCAGTAAGTACATTTTTCTGGGCTGTGTCACTGGTCTGTACTGAATCCCCAAGAAACCACTTGATTGGAGCTACGCTTTGCTGAGGCTGGAAGGGACTGACCCCCTTATCTCTAGCATACGGAGACCGGGCCTGAGATTCAGAAGTCTCGCCCTGTGCCCTGGGAGCTTCACTCCGGAGCAGCTTCTGGCTCAGTTCCAGCTCTCCACAAGCCAATACTCGGGCTCTGGTATGCGCAGGCCTGTCACCCGGAGCCGTCCACAGCCGTTTCCTGAGTGCCTTCCAAATGCCAGGCCTGGGAACAGCTGCCAAGAGACATTGGTGAATAGCTCCTGGTCTTGGTCTAACCAGAATATTTCCTAGAACTGGAGTTGGGCAGGCATGGGTTCAAACCCACATCACACATCTTAGTTCTGTAACTTTGCACAAACGCTTCACCTCTCATTCTTCATAAAAGACTAGAGTTGTTAGTAGAACTCACTTCCAAGGTTTGTTGTCAGGGATGGCTGGCATTATAGCTTTGTGGGGAAGGCTCTGGAACTAGACATACCTAAGCTTAACTCCCAACTCCAGCACTTTTTTACTGTGTGACTTGGGCCCAGTTGTTTCGTCTCCCTGAGTTTCAGTTTCCTTCTCCGTAAAATGAGGCTAATGGAACCTGCCTCTCAGATTTGATGGAGGGATTAGATGGGTAAATGGTAGAGCCTGGACTCGGGAAGCACTTGGGAAATTCCTACTACAGTTACTGTCAGCCGACCTTCCCGGAGCAACCGCCACCATTTATTGAGTGTCCAGTGGCTTGTGTGCTCAAGCTTACTGAATACACAAGGCAGTCTGAAGGGGAAAAAGCAGTGGAATTTCAAGAGATGCTGTGTGCCTTGCTCCCCCAGGGTGTTAGAGCTGGGAGGAGGCTCCGGAACATAGCCTTATATCCTCCTACCCTGTCCCCCCATGTCACAGAGCTGACCTGTTCCCTCAGCTCTCAGACAGCCTCCACCAAGGCGGTTTGTTTGGTGGGCCCACTGCTTATAAAGGCCCTCCTCTATCCCAGTTGAGTGGACTATTTCACAGAACCCTGATTTTTCTCCCCCTACCTGCCCTTATTTTCCAGCCGAGTTACAGCCAGCCACCATACAACCAGGGAGGTTACAGCCAGGGCTACACAGCCCCTCCACCTCCACCTCCACCACCGCCTGCCTACAACTATGGGAGCTATGGTGGCTACAACCCAGCTCCCTACACCCCACCGCCGCCCCCCACTGCACAGACCTATCCTCAGCCCAGCTATAACCAGTATCAGCAGGTAGGTGCCAGACTCAGGTTATGGGGGTGGGGAGAGGGTATGCTAAAGAGACTTACAGGGGCCCCACATGGATATGTATTCCCAGACTGGAGTCCCTATTTATTCCAAACAAAAAAGATGGGCTGGCCTCAGGCTGGCATTCGTCTGATGTAGCCATTCCATTTGGTGGACACTTCTGTGGACCAGCTGCCGAATACCTGGTATCTGAAGCTCTCCTTCCCAGTGCAGCAAGCAAATGACAAAACAGGGGCCTTCAAAGCCTGCTTCAGCACCATGGCCAGTGTCCGTCCCCCTGGGTTGGTGCTAAGCCATCACGGCTATTAGTAAGTGTTTTGAATATGGTTATCTGGTTGTACCTGAAAGGTCATTAGGTTGGCAAGCCAGGAGGTCTGGGCTTCAGTCCCTAACTGCCCACCCATGTGGCATCAGGTCAGTTACTTGTCCTTCCAAGGTGCCGTGATTTCTCTATCAGGGGGCTGATCTCTGCCCTGGGTGAGAGTGGGGTCAAGGCAGGAGCCAAATGTGGGTCTGGGTAAGGACAACCTGGTTCTCTTGGTCTCTCTCTCCAGTATGCCCAGCAGTGGAACCAGTACTATCAGAACCAGGGCCAGTGGCCACCATACTACGGGAACTACGACTACGGGAGCTACTCCGGGAACACACAGGGGGGCACAAGCACACAGTAGCCGGTGTGCTCCGGAGGTCCCTGCCGGCTTCCTCCACCAGCGCCCACCTCGGCCCCCTCGTCTACCCCCACTGGGTCCTGTGGTGCTGGGGGACGGGTCATCCCAGGGCTGCCTCCTTTCAGCCCACTGCCTCCTCTCTGAGGGGCTTCTTCCCCAACACAGGGCCGGGCATTTTTCTCTGGATTCAAACAGGCAACAATGACCTTTTATTTTCTGTTTGTCCCCTTACCTTCTTCCTCCTCTTCTCTCCTTCCTCCTCCCTTCCTCCTTTTTGACTAAAGACCCCCCTCCCCTTGGTCAAACAGGCTGCAGTGGCTGAGGGAGGGCCCCTTCTGCCCACCTGTCCCAGCCCTGGTCCAGCCCCCCTCAGCTTCCCATCCCTCATGCAGTTGGTTGTAAATTCTTCCAGGAGCTGTTTTACTGTCTACTTTTCAGGATTTAAAAAAAAAAAAAAAAAAAAAATAAAAAATTTAAAAAAAAAAAAAAAAAAAAAAAAAAAAAAAAAAAAAAAAAAAAAAAAAAAAAAAACCACAAGTTTAAAAAGTAAAATGCGGAGGGAAGAAGCAGTGACAGATATTTTTTTGGTAATTATGCTTTTTTTTTTTTTTTAATTTTTAGAATTTCTCTGTTTTTACTGTGGCTGTTGACACTTCATCAGGATAACCATTTCTTTGCTGAGTTCAGGTGACCGAGGAAGAGCCACACCCTCAAAACAAAACAAAAAAAACATACAAAACAAAACCATAGAATCATCTTTAACCTAACTTTTTATACGATGTCTCAGTTTCCCGTAACTTTGCACACAAGCTTCTGTGTTGAGTTGAATTGTAACTGCTTTTTGTATTTGGAGAGAGTGTGACTATTGAACTTGAAACCTTTTATTCCGGGCGTCTTGGTAGTTTCTGGTGGGATTAAGCGGGTGAGAGGGAAGAAGGGGAGGTTGGGGGGCTCCTTCCCTTCAGAACATGAAATTTCTCCCACTGCCTCCTCTCCAGAGGTCTCCCAGGTGCCAGACCTAAAGGTTTTTCCTACAATGATCCTCTGATTATTTTTACTTCCCCTTGTCCCATATGTTTTAACAGGATTTTAACAAACTGCACTTATTAAGAAATGTGTTTGCTTTGTTTTGTTTTCTTTCAATAAATGACATGGCACCTCCTAGCAGGAAGGAAGCAGGGTTGAAACCCTGAAGTGTTACTGCAGTTGGCCTTTAATTGGGGTGGGGCCTTTTCAAGGGGACATTATTTACTCATCTGTTAAACACTTACAGAGGGATTCATGTGCCGCGCCCCATTTTTGGTGCTGGGAATGCCCCCTTAAATCTGGGGCTCTCAGTTTTAAAGTGCTTCTCTGGTCCCCGCTCTTTCTGATCCTCTCACACCACACACGGTCCCAAATCTCTTCAGGAATTTGTGAGTAGAAGGCGTGGCGGGTCCCTAGGCAGAGGGTGAGGTAGGGCTGATGGGATGGAGATCAGAGGTGGACTGTTGGGGGTCATTACTGGGTGTGACTCCCCATGCACCTCAGCCCTGCCCTTGGGTGCTAGACTTAGGACGGTGTCTGCCTGTGCTCCTGGATCCAGGCCAGTGGGAATCCCGGGAGCTTCTTTATTCAGCCGCTGGGTTAGGTGCCCGCTCTGTGCTTCACTCCAGATTTCTGGACAGTGCTGGGGATACAGCATGGTTAAGACAGTCCTGAGCCCTACTCTCACGGGTCTCCCGGGCCAGAGGTAACTCGGACTTTCCAAATGGTGACATCATCAAGTGGTCAGCGGTGAAAGCCCTAGGTGGGAGCGTTTGGTGAGGGGAGGTCTTCCTGGACAAGGGAACAGTTTTAAAAATAGCCAGGGCAAAGGACTTTCTCTGTGCATTTCCGTGGCCTAGTATCTGCCTTTCCCAGCAACTAGTGTCATTCCTTTATCCCCTCTGGACATGCGGTATTCCTGGCCCCTTGTGAGGGACGGTCCTGGGGCCAGTTCAGCCCCATCCCTTCCCTTACAGGAAGTACCTCAGAGCCTTGTGAATGGGACACAGGCTGCAAAAAAAGGGAGGAGGAAGGCTGACTAGCTTTGAGGGCGGGGATGGGACATCAGAATGTGAGGTGGGGCCAAGACTGGTGGCCCGTTGGGCTAAAAGGGACCCTTGAGTGCCCCACCCCCACCCCCCGCTGGGTTTCCTCAGAGAGCAGAAGGGGAAGGGCCTTGGCCTCCATGTGGGAAGTCCCCTTGCTTGCAGGTCCACGTGTAGGGCAACAGCACCCTCTGCTGGCCTCTCTGGGTCATCTTTTAAATGTAGGCCCCACCCATCTGCGGTGGCAAATGGGCCTCCAGATCCCTCATCCTGGCGATGCGAATGGAACTTCTCTCCTGCTCCTGTCCAAGGGTCTGGATCACTGCACCGGCCTCCTCACAGATCCTCCTTACCTCTAGTCCTTTACCCTGATGCCCTCTTGCCTGCTACCTGAAGGATAAAGGAGCTCAGGCTACTTAGTGCGGCTTATGAGGCCCTGGGTGCCTGGCCCCTGGTGACCTGTCTGGGTTCATCTTTTGCTGTTCCTCTGAACTTAAGATCGGTGGTTTGTTTTGGGGGAGTCACAAATCTCTCAATCCAAATGCCCTCAACTCTGCTTTGGGAAATGCACATGGGTGTGGAATTTTGCATAAATATTCAAGAGGTTTTCAGATCCTCTGCAGCCCAGCTGTGGCCTTCAAGTTAGAACTTTCTTCCCTGACCACACCGAAGTTCTTGCAGCAACCAGAAATATCCATGCTTGTCTTCCCCTCTGGTCTTTGCCTCGCCCCTCCGCCTGTCTGAAACCCTCTTTAATTCCTGCTCATCATTCAGGTCTCAGCTTGGGTGTCCCCTCCTCCTGGAAGGATGCCTTCCCTCACCCTCCACGCTGGAGTGGGCAACCCAGTAAGAGCCCTGGCCACTCAGGGTAGTCACTTGTGTGATGTCTGTCTACTTTGTTGGTAACTCACACTTAAATGAGTTCCTAACTGCAAATTCCTAGGGTCCTGGGAACAGTGGGAAGTTCTATCTGATCTCACCACCCATCTCATGCCAGCCAGGGACTGGCTGTGATGCCAGAAGCAAGAGACGAAGCTTAGTAGATATCCTTTGAGGTGGTGATGGACAAAAAGGGGATGAATTGGAGTCTGAACCAGACCATCAACCCTCAAGAGGCTCTGGAAAGTGGCCATTCAACCGTCTATCCCTAAAGTAAGCATGCCAGGCGCTGGAGTTCCAGCAGTGAACAAACTGAACAAACAGTGGTTCAGATCCCTCCTGACAGTGCAATTCCACAGCAGGTCAGATAGGGGTGGGACGGGGAGGGTGGAAGAGGCTTCCTGACCTCGGCGCCCTTAACCTTCCTGGCTGCGGGGGGGGGCGGGGGGGGGGGCCTGAGGGAGGCACGCATGCGCAAAGGAAGGTTCGCCTTCAGCCCGGAACTGTTGTTTCGGGCTCGGCGGAGCACCCGGGCCCTGGAGCGTGCTCAGCCGGAAGTAGCCGCTGAGGCCTTGGGACCAGAACTGGCGTGCGGGCCTGCCGCGGCGGTTAACAAGTAGTAGGGAATTGGGATGGAGGCCGTGGCGACCACGGCGACGGCGAGGGAACCCGATGAAGGTGAGGTCCTGGCCACGCAGAGGCGGCGGAGGGTGGTCTGTGGTGTCACTGGGAAATGGTTCCCCGTGAGCGCGCAGGAGGACTCTTTATAGGGGGACACTTGCTCTCGGGTTTACCAGCCCCCTTCGCCACTTAGACCAGATTATTCCCTCTTGTTGCGAGCTGCCGTGCTTTACCCCATCCCCTCCGCCGAAATTAACCTCTTTCAAGTTCCAGGCCAGCCCTTTCCATGTTCCAGGCTAACCCGGTTCCTTACCAGGCTAACTCTTGGGTCAACGTAAACGTGTCCCCTGTCCCAGCTAAGTCCCAGTCAACCGTGCCTCTCAAATGAGCTCCTTCCGTTGGTCACACTGACCCTTCTCTTGTCCCCAGGCTTACCCTGCAAACTTTCCCATGCAAAGTTTTGCTTATTCGAGACTCGAACAGCTCCCCCATTTCATTCTCATTCCTCTTCCTCCAAAGTCCACAGTTCCGACTGCTTCCTCACGTCCTTAATCCATTTCTGTGCTGCCCCCACCTCTTTTCTTTGCATTTTCTTTATTCCCCTGATGTCTTCCCCTCTGTATCTAAAATGCGTTCGTTTTGGGGCTCCTGGGTGGTTGGGTTGGTGAAGCCTCCAACTCTGGATTTCAGCTCGGGTCGTGATCTCAGGCTTTGTGAGATCCAGCCCCACCCCCCACCCCCATGTAGGGCTGTTGAGCTGACCGTGCAGAGCCTGCCTGGAATTCTCTCTCTCTTCTTCTGTCTCTGCCCCTCTCCCTCCCTCCCTCTTTCTCTCTCTCAAAACAAATAAGTAAACATTTTTTAAAAATGCTTTCATTTTGCTCATGTTAAAATTTCATCCGGCGGTTTCCGAATCGTCCCAGGTGGGTAGAGGAGTGGTTGGGAAGTTGGGTGAAGAAGGGCCAAGAATTGGTAACTGTTGAAGCTGGATGATGGGTATGTGGGGTGGGGGTGGAGAGAGTCGTAGTATTCTCTACATTTGTGCATGTTGGAAATTTTCCGTAATAAAAAATGTTTTAACCTAAAGTCCATCCTTTGATCCTGTGTACCTTCCAGATACCATGTATCTTCCCCAAAGAGTCCTCCACTTCCTCACCTCCCGCCCACCTGCAGTCTGGCTTTCACCTTCAGAAGCTGCTCTGATTCAGGTCCCCAGCAACCTCTCCCCGGGTACTTCAACGGAGTCACCCCACTTAGGGCTTCTCTTACCGGACTGCTCGGAGAATTCAATGCCGTTGACTCCTCCGTCGCTCTTGAACCTCGTCCCTCGGTTTCTGTGACACCACTCTTTCCCATCCCCCTCCCTTCTCTCAGGCTCCTCCTGCTCAGCGTGCATCAGTGCCCTCTGCCCTCTGCAGCAAATGACCACAAGTTTGGGGGCTTCAAACCACAGAGATGTGTTTTCTCACAATTTTGGAGGCCAGAGGTCTGAAACCAGTGCCACTCGGCAGGGGGCTCCCTTGGGGGCTCTTCCTGCATCTAGGGGCTCCTGGCGTTCCTTGGCTTGTGGCCACATCACTCCAACGTCTGCCTGCATCCGTCTTCACGTGGCCCTTCTCTGCGTATGTCCAGGCTCCCCTCTCGGACTCAGTCTTTTTTTTTAATTTTTAAACTATTTATTGATTTTTGAAGGACAGAGGGAGATAGAGTGTGAGCAGGGGAGGGACAGAGAGAGAGGGAGACGCAGAATCTGAAGCAGGTTCCAGGCTCCGAGCTGTCAGCACAGAGCCCGACGCGGGGCTCGAACTCATGAACCGTGAGATCATGACCTGAGCCGAAGTCACTTGACCCACTGAGCCCCCCAGGCGCCCCTCGGACTCAGTCTTCCAGACACTGGTCATGGCATCTAGGCCCCAGTCAAAGATAACCTCCCAGTCCCACGAGCCTTAACTTCATCCTATCTGCAGAGACCCTTTCTTGTTTTGGCCAAACACAGTAACACAGGCTCTGGGAATTAAGGCAGGGCTGTCTTTCGGGGGCCCTTTCTGTCGCCTTTCCTGGTGTCCTTCATGGGCACGAGTCAGGGCTCCTCCTAGCCCCCTCTTCTCTTGTCCTCACACACTCCCGTGCCCTCCCCGTGATCTCTCACTTCCGCGGCTTCAGTGCTTGTCTTGGCTCCATCGACTCCGCAGCTCTGGCCCCAGCTCCGCACTTTTCTTGTGAGAAGTCTCTAGCCCCACAGACCAGCAGGCTCTTAGATGTCTCCCCTTGGATGTCCCCTGTGCCCGTCATACCTTACATGCCCTAAGACCTGCTTCTTGTCCGTGACTCCGTCTCAGAGATAGACTGGGTCCCACCCCAGAGCCCGGGACCTGAACCGAATGAGTCTCCACCTCTCAGCCCTTCAGCCCCGCGGCTTGTCTGCTCAGCCACCAGAGCATCTTTCTAACCAGCACCCCCTCCTAACCTCTCCTCCACAGCCCCTGCACTGGTCCAGCTCCGTGTTCTCCAACCTCAATGATTAAAACCCTCCCTGAAGCCCATCGCACCTGTAGCCCTCACCCCCTCTTCCCTGTCCCGGCCAAGCTGCCCAAAGGAGTTGCCTCTCTTTTCTGTCTTCTCTTATTTCCTGCTTGCTCAGCCTGGCTCCAGTTCCTACAACTTTTGGGAAACAGCTCTCCACAAGATTTGCCTAGAGGTCAGCTTTCCTGTTCCCAGTGCCTGGTATTGCTTTGGGATGAAGGTGTGAATGAGTAGGGGAGAGAGAGGGAGTGAGTGAACAAGTTAGTGCATGTGTTAGTGATCTTGTGAACAGGTGAAAAGGCAAAGAATTGAGTGAGTCAATAAATGCGGTAAAGGACAAGTAAACACACCAAGCTCACTTGTGCCTCAGGGCCTTTGCACCGGCTGTCCCCTCTCCCTGGAACTCTCTTCCTCCAAAAATGTCGTAGCTCAGTCCCTCACCACCTCAGGACTCTACCGAAATGTCACTTTTTTGGCAAGTTCCTCTCTGACTGTCCCATTTGAAATTGCAACCTGCCCCCCACCAGCCCCAGTCCCCCTGCCCTCCCTCTTTATTTTTCCGCATAGCCCTTGGAACCACCAGACAGACTGTATGTTTGCTAACATGTCACATGTTTTCAGTAATTAAGTTTCTCACTGTCTGTGTCCCCCACTAAAAGGTCAGCTTTGCGCTTACCGTGGTATCGCTAGGACCCAGTGCCCACCCCACCTCCCTCCTCCCCCACGCCCATCCCAGGACTGACAGATCTCCCCTCTCCCCACAGGCTGCACAGAGCCCAGCACTGGGCACTGGGGGGAGCTGAGCCGGACGCCCGTCCCACCCAGACCCCGGGACAAGGTGGAAGCAGCAGCGGAAGCACCAGAGGCTCTGAATCATGCACCCCCGGGGGTCGAGGGCGCGGCGGTGAGTGCCATGCTGCATGCCGTGGCTGCCGGCCGCCTGCCCGTGTGCAGCCAGCAGCAGGGCGAGCCTGACCTGACCGAGCAGGAGAAGGTGGCCATCCTGGGCCGGCTGTACCACGAGAAGCCGCTGGTGTTCCTGGAGCGTTTCCGCACGAGCCTCCGCGAGGAGCACCTGGCCTGTTTTGGCCACTTGCGCGGTGACCATCGGGCGGACTTCTACTGTGCCGAGGTGGCCCGGCAGGGCAGTGCCCGGCCCCGCACCCTGCGCACCCGCCTGCGTAACCGGCGCTACGCTGCCCTGCGTGAGCTCATCCAAGGTGTGGGGACAAGTGGGCCGGGCAGGAGGGGAGACTGAGGCAGAGGGAGTAAGAAACAAGAATGCAAGGGTAGAGACCCAGACAGAGGTCCCTGGGAGACAGGGAAGCTGAAGCAGAAACATGAAGCGATGAGAAAGATCAGTGTGGACGGGAAGAGAACGGGACAGGCAGTGGGGAGGGCCAGTATTCAAGTGCCATTGCAGATAAGTGGGCCGAGGACACAGTGCCTCGCACTGTGGTAACTGGTTCTCCCTTGGGGAAACGCGATGCGTACCTCACGCCGTACACAGAGACGCCGAGGAAAACCTAAGGGAGCGCGTCCGGGCCCCTGGGGAGGCAGAGGCCCACCTAGACAAGGCGCACGTGCGGATGGCATGAAGGAAGACGCTGAGAGCTTCTGACCACGGAGCCGTTACCAGCGTCTCTGTGACAAAGACACCAGAACTGAAGTTGAAAGATGGAAGCAAACGAAGCAGAGAGCGAGTGAAGATTCCGGTCCGGGAGAAGAGCGAGCTCGCAGGCTGTAGAGCAAGGGGGGGTGGGGGGGGCGAGTGCCTAGCGACAGGCAGGGAGTGAAGGAGATGGGCAGGAGGTGGAACGGGTGAGTGGGGAGGTGACAGACACGGAGCCCAGGAGAGACGGGTTGGGGGAGGCAGAGAAGCAGAAACAGACCCAGGGAGAGAGGCTGACGGCCAGGGGGAGGGAGAGAAACAGCATGGTGGGAGACCGCAGAAACAGGGAGATGGGGTAAGAGACGGGGGTGGCCACAGACCTCAGTGCTGCAGAGGCCAGGACTCCGGGGAGATTCTCACCCTGGGCTCCGAAGGCGGGGCTGGGACCAGTGGGTTGGAGGGACCCGGCTGGTTTAACTGTTTTCCGAGGGACAGAGCCACCCCTGCAGGAACAGGCAGCCAGGAGAGACGCCAAGGTCCCGGGTTTGGGGGGGGTGGTGGGGAAGCCAAGTGTACCTGAGGGGTGGCTGCAGAGAGGAACACTCTGGGACAGGGGAGATCCGGGGTCCGGAAGACCCCTGGGGATGCCCACGTCCTGCACGTCCTGCCGTGTGCACAGACGGGTACACGTAACCTACATCCTGGCTCCGTGCGCGGGACCCCTCGCTGTGGCGTCCCACACGCCCACTCCCAGACACGTTCCCGGCACCTGCAGGAGGGCGCGTACACCCATGTGCCCCTGCACACACACCCACAGGCAGGTGCGCGTGCACTCGGCCCAGGCATACTTGTGCACAGTCCCCAGACCACCGGTGCCTCGGGGGCCAGGATGTATGCGGCCTGACTGTGCACACACATGCTTGCACACTGGAGGATGTGTGCAGATACGGGCCTGATGATGCGCACGCTCGGACGCCCGCATGAGTCCTCGTGACCATGTGACCTCGGGCCTCGGCAGCTCTTCCTGCGTGCCAGAACGTGCACGCACACGCTCACGGTCGCACGTCCACGGCTTCCTACAAGCCCGATCGCGGACACACGTTGCTCAGGCAGGCTCACCCCGCACCCAGGCCCCGGCCTCACGTGCAGACCCCCGTCTCCTCCGCGCAGGCGGCGAGTACTTCAGTGACGAGCAGATGCGGTTCCGGGCCCCGCTGCTGTACGAGCAGTACATCGGGCAGTACCTAACGCAGGAGGAGCTCAGCGCCCGCGCCCCGGCCCACCGGCCGCCCGAGCCCGGCGCCGCCGGCCCCGCCTGCCCGCTCTCGGACCTGCTGCTCCAGTCCTGCCAGGAGCGGGAGCTGCAGCAGCGGCTGCTCCAGCAGCAGGAGGAGGAGGAGGCCTGCCTGGAGGAGGAGGAGGAGGAGGAGGACAGCGATGAGGAAGGTGAGGGCCAGGACCCGGGAGGCCCCAGGCGCCCCCCCCCCCCCACTTGCTCTGAGTGTCCAGGCTCTCCCGGCCTCTCCGCCCTCTCTGCTCCCCCCGCCCCCAACAAGGAGTCACTCACCTCCAGGCTATTACTCATGCTGATTCCTCTGCCAAGAATGCCTTCCTTTCCCCACCCTTCAGGTAGCAGGTCTTGACCCGGTTCTGCAGCCTCCAGAGCGCCGTATCATCCTCCTGTGTTCCGTGTGTGCCCCAGGAGGGCAGGGCCGGGGCTGTTTGGGTCACCGCTGCGTTCCCGGTGCCACCAGCACAGAGGAAGCAGCTCTCTGTGGGTATGTGTTCCGCACGTGCACAAGGGCACCCGTCCCATCCCCCCACTGTGGGTGTGTGCCCCCACAGACCAGAGCCCCGGCAAGGACTCAGAGGCCTGGGTCCCCGACTCAGAAGAGAGGCTGATTCTGCGGGAGGAGTTCACCAGCCGGATGCACCAGCGCTTCCTGGACGGCAAGGACGGGGACTTTGACTACAGGTGACTTGTGCCCTCCTCCCCCAGCCTGGCACCCCACAGCGCTCGGCCTGGGCATAAGGGTTTCAGATCAGCCAGGGATCAGTGGGTGACCTTGGACCAGCTCTGTCCGTCTCTGGGCTTCAGTCCCCTCATCTACAGAAGGGACCGAATAGGGCTGACGGTTAGCTCAAATTTGATAAAACGCTGAAATACTTCCATTCGGGCGAGTGGTGGTGGTCTAGAAGGATGCCGCCTTCCAAGTCCTCCAGGTGCCCCCCGGGCACCCCAGCTTCTTCCTCAGGCCCCCAGACCCCCTCGTGCTGCAGGCAGTCACCCCCAGCAGGGAGGGGCCTGCAGCCCGCTTGTTGCTGTCCCCACTGTAACCCCAGGGCAAGACACACAGCCACTGCTGGGAAAGGATTTTGCCATCAGGGAAAAGGACGCGGAAGAGCGAAGTGTCAGAGTTGAAGATAAACAGCTGAAGGGGTCTTGCCTTGTGGGCGTGACAGCCCACGGCCGGGCAAGCAGACCCTCACCAGCTGTGGGGCGCAGGATGGCCCGATCCGCCCCCACCCCCAGCTCCGGCGGCAAGCCTGGCTGACCGGCTTTCGCTGGGGTGGAGCCTCCCGGCCCGAGTTCCCACGTGGAGCGGGACGCGGGGCGCGGAGTGCCTGGGCCGTGGGGAGCCCGCAGAAATCTGGGCGCCCAGGAGGAAATGGGGCCTGGCCTGAGGAATAGGGATGAGCAGGGATAGGAGCCCAACCCCCCGGAGGGCAGCTGCTGAGCAGCAGGGCCAATGGGTCCCCACCTCATGCTGCGCACCTGCTGTGGCCGGGTCGTGGGGATAAAGATGCGAGCAAAGCTGATGAAGGGTTCCCTGCCCTGAAGAAGGACCCACTTTAGTGAGGAAGCAAAAGGAGTATTTAGCAAGTAGTGCTGCTGGGGCCATGAAGAAAATTAAAGCAGGGTCAAGAGGCAGGGGGGTAGGAGGTAGCGATGAGGGGGGCCAGGGAGGCTCTCTGAGCAGATGACATTTCGGCAAAGACTTGCAGGATGTGAGGGGTAAGCGACATAAATATCTGGGGTCAGAGTGTCCCTGGCAAGGGGCACAGCAGGTGCAAGGGCCCTGGGGAGGCTCAGAGAACAGCAAGGTGGCGGGGGTGGCTAGAGCAGTTTGCGAGGGGCGGGGAGCAGGCGGTCTCGTCAGAGGTGGCGGGGCCAGATCAGACAGGGCTTCCCGCACCAAAGCAGTATGGTGGGGGTCCCGGGAGGGTTCGGAGCAGAGCCAGGGTCCGCTTCACAATTTAGGATCACATGCGCCCAGGGCAGACGCTTCTCAGCACTGCTGACCCTTTGGGCCAGATGATTCTTTGTGTGTGTTGTCCTGTGCACAGCCGGGTGTCGCGGAGCATCCCTGGTGTCTGGTCCCTGAGCGCCAGTAGGAGCCCCCTAGGCGTGACAACCAAAACGGCTGCACTTATCCCCAAATGTCCCCAAGGGGCAGAAGCTTCCGGGTTGAGAACCACTCCAGGGGACGTGAGTCCGCCTGTTACCACACCTTCCAGTTTTTTGAGAGGAACTGGAAGTTTTTATGTAAATTCTGTTTTGGAAGCCGATACCTTCATTTGAAGCCCCGAGAGACTCCAGGCCCTCTCCCCACCCCGTTTACCTCCGATTTATAGCTGCTGCATCTGGCCTGCGATCTTGGGGACCCCTGGCTCCTCTGAGGGTGAGGGGCGGGGACTGGGGTGGGAGGGGCCAGAGCCGGGCCCTGACAGCCCCGCCCCCCGCAGCACCGTGGATGACAACCCCGACTTCGACAACCTGGACATCGTGGCGCGGGACGAGGAGGAGAGGTACTTCGACGAGGAGGAGCCCGAGGAGGCGCCCAGCCCGGAGCCAGATGGGGACTGACGGCCGCGTGCCGCCCGCCCTGCCCCCGACTCCCTCTCGGGGACAGCAGGGCAGCCGCCCCACACCCCCAGCCTCCCTGGCTCTGGTGCCGTCCCGGCCCACCCCCTGCCCCGTCTGCGTGCGGGGCTCCCTACCCTCACCCCGCTCTCCTCCCCCGACCCTGGTCTGGCTCTTGCTGTCTTTTTCACTCGTTTTTTTCCTCCATCCTTCTCCTCTTTCTTCGCATCGCTCTCTTTTTCCTCTCTGCCCTTCTCTCCCTCCCCTCCTGTCCCCACGACAGGGCTCAGGCCGAACGTCCTCCCCTTGATGGAGGACAGCAGGGCCCTTTGCGGCTGGCCCCTGCCCGGTCGGCGCCGGCATGCAGTTCGAGGCCGGGAGCCCCCGGGCCCTGCCTGCTGGTCCGGCTCTGTGCTGGTGGGCGCTGGCCTCCTTCAGCCTCGCCCTGGGCCTCTGGTGCTTCCTGCCCGCAGGCCCCCATCTCTCAGCCTCCATGCCGCCTGCCTCTGGCCCTCTGCTTCTCAGCTTCTCTCTCTCTGGTTTCAGTGTCGTTTCCCCCCCACCCTCCCCGCCTGGCTGCTGAGGAAGGAGCCTCACTGGGGAGGCTCCCAGCTCCCACCTCTCCCCCAGGACGCAGGCTTGGGAGGGGGGTGTGGGGGCAGCCCTGGGGCCGTGGGCCTGCGAGCTTGGGTGTAGAGGGAGGGGGGTGGGAAGGGGGGACTGTCTCCTCTCAGCCCCACCGGCCAGCCCCTCTCTGCCCAGCCACAGTTTTCCCTTCCTGCACTTCCTCTGCCTCCTTCTCCCTCTCCTGTTTACACTCCCCAAATACGCACAGGCTGTTATCATGGGTCCTGAGTCATCCCACACACAGCCTGCCCCAGCATCCCTGCCCCCAGCTGGCCACAGGGCCCGCCCCAAGCAGCCCCCCGCCGCCCCCGGCTAATGGGAGCCAGATGGCCTCTTGGTGACTCAGCCGCTGGCCTGTGGGAACCCAGGCGTCCTGCCTTCCCATGCCCCCATACCCGGTTCACGCTCCCCCAGTAGACACACACACACACACACGCAGAAGGGGTCAGCTGTTGGCAGGGGGCACAGGCCACGGGTCAGGGATGGGGCCTGGGGACCCCTCACTCCTTTGAGCCGGCATGGTGACACGCTGCCATAGCCGGGCCAGAAGACACTCAAAACCACCTCAGGCTTGTGGCCCAGAGGAAGGGGCAGACCCCCGAGGCCTCCCGGGACCACAGCTCTTGACCCCTGGGCCTCAGCTCTGCCCTCTGGGTCAGCCAGAACTAGAGCCAGACACAGAAAGTGAGAGCTGGCCTAGAGGCCGAGGGACATTCACACGGAGAGAGACCATTAAACGAGGAAACTTCCGATCACTGAGCAGTTCTCTTCCAGGCCTGATGGGCCTCATGCCCCATGGAATGCTCCTAACAGCCCCGAGAACTAGGGACTCGGCCCCATTTCATAGGTGAGGGGAGGAGGCCAGAGGGGACATGTGACTTGCTCGAGGCTGCGTGGCCACGAAGAAAAACCAGGTCTAGAACCTCACAGTTCCTGGAGGCCATTCTAGCCTGTGTGTCAGCTGTTGGGGCCACTGAGAGCAGACAGACGAACGGACTTCCTCATCAGAAAGGCCAAGAAGAGACGGCTGTTGAGGGCGATGCCAGCAGCCGGCGCTTTGGGGCCCTCCCCACGTGCTCCGCACCGTCCCGCACGAGGGCTGGGAGTCGCCTGGATGGTGTTAAGTCAGCACCCGGACCGGAACCGTCACGGCGGTCCTCCTCCTCACGTCCTGTCAGTATCGGTGCCCCGGCTCCCAGAGCCGACCCCCGATCGGCCGGCCCCTGAGAGCCAGAGGATGGAAGACGTTTGGCCCTTGGGGACACGTGTCTGAGCGCCCCCGGAGTCTGAGAGAGCTTTCCTAACCCAGGGAGCGCCCCGGGTGAGGTGTGCGGCTTTCGTCAGTCTGTCATTTGATCCTTCACGCGGTTTGTGATATACTTTGCCACACATAGATTTGTTACATAATAAAAAGCGATGAGAGACAACAGCAGTTGAGTCAGAATTAGGGTTAGTCAGATGGCGGAGGCGGGAGCGTCTGCAGCGGAGACAGAGGTGGGGCCAGTCAGGAGGGACTGCGGGAGACACACCCCCGACACGGCCCCCGCAGCTGCGACTGGACCCTGAGGAGCCCGGGGTGACTGTCCCTCCGCCCCCCCCCCCCCCCCCCCCGGCCCTGGGTCGAGGCAGGCGGAGAGGCTGAGTCAGGGAGGGAGAGCCCTTCCGTGGGCATCCGGCCCCCACCCCCGTCTCCTGTCTGTCCTCCCGGCCGGCTGTGCCGGCCGCCACCCGCACCCCTTCTGACCCCTCTGCGCGTCCTGCCCTCCCATCCCGTCCCTCCCACTGCCACCCCTCTCCCTCCGCCCTCTCCTCTCCTCTGCCTTCTCTTCTGCCTCTGCTTCCCACCTCCCTTGTCGGCCCTCCACTCTTCCCGCCTCAGCCCTGCCCAGGGCCTCTGCCGCCCCTCTCACCTCCCTTCTGCCCCTCCCTCCACACCGGTCCCTGAGCCTGTGTGACCATTCCCGTGTCTTCCTCCCAAGTCTCCACCCCTGTTTCCCCCTCTCCCTGTGCTCCCTGGCCGGCCTCACCCCTTGTCGGCTGGCCCCTCTTCTCTGTCTCCCAGACCCTGAGAAGCCCCGAGGGGATGTCCGGGTCAGGGGTCACTGGTGGCCCCTAAGAGCCCAGGATGAGGGGTCGCCGCTGCACCGTCATCCAGAAAGGGGGCGGGAAGGGGCGGCGAGGCTGAGGCTGCGGCCTGTCTGGCCAGAAGGAAATGTCTGCGCTGTGGCCTGGTCACCCCCCGCCCCCAGGACCTGCCGGGCTGCCACCGCCCCCGCCCCCGGGCTGGGGCCCAGTAAACACAGCCGCCGGCAGCTGGGATATTTATACCGAGGTCCGGGCGCGGGTCCAGTGCCCACCACAGCCCCTGCCCTGCCCGCCCGCCACAGCCAGCCCCGAGCCAGCGTGGCACCAGCCGGCAAGGGGACACACCGCAGACGCAGCCTCCACTCAGCGCGGAGGCCACTGGGCGTGTCGCTTGGGATGCCGGCGGCTTCCCTGGGGACACACCGTGCCCGCCCCTGCCCTGGAAACACCAGCACAAAATGCAGACCCGCAGGACACACTGCCAGCCCACTGAAGACTCAAAAGGCCTCGAACCTGATGCAAACTAGAGACTCACACGACAGCTCACACACCGAAGTCACCAGCCCACGGACGGGAGACAAAACGCAAACCCCACCTGCTCCCAGAGCCGACGACACCGGTCTCTGCATGGACACACAGTCACACAAACACACGGGGAGTACGACAGCAAGCTTGCTGGGGCACAGCCCACAGGCACAGCGTGCCACAGTACCAGCCGTGCACACACCGATCACAACACCCAGAAACAACTCGCGCACGGACACACACACACACCACACGCACCGGAAACACGGCTCCGAGAGCAAACACACACTTCTCTCCCAGACACACCAGCGGACACGGAGAAAATCCACGTTTCCAGTCAAACTTCCTGAAGAAGGAACAAATCCACACCGAGCGAAGACGTGGAGAAAAAATTCAGAGCCACGGCACGCCCCAGGGACAGACCCCCTCATGCACACGGCCTTGCTGAGACACAGTGTCCCGCCCCAGAAACCAGAGAGGGTGCCGGCTTGTAACCAGAAACACAAAACTCAGATGCACACGGCAGAAATGCGGTACAGGTAGACACGCCGAGGAGACACGTGCTGGGGACACACGCTTTGGCAGGACCTGTCCACACCCAACACAGCCAGCGGACACCCGCCGGTGCCTTAGAAACCCACACGCGGACACACAAAATTCACAGCACAAACCTTGTGGACACACACACAGACACACACGCAAAGGGGTTCTGAACACGTTCAAATTTACTTTAGAAACACCCCAAAGACACCCCATCGTTCGCAGGGACTGGGCTTTCTCTTTCATCCTCTCTCCCTCCTCTCCCCTCCCCGATCCCTCCCCCCGCATCCCTCCGGCTGACCCAGCCCCCAGCCCTGTCTGGGGGAGGGGGCAGGAAGGCCTGAGCTGGCCTCCCCGGGCCCTGCTTCCTGCCCCGGGGGCCGGACGGGAAGCCGGGGCTCCAGCCGGAACCCAGGCTCCCCCCACGACTTCCCTCCCCTCCCGGGGCTGCCCGCAGGAGTGGAGGAGGGGAAAGGGGGCGCCCCGAACCCCCGGTCCTGCCCCTGCGCTTGGTCGGGTTGGGGGGGGGGGCCGGGAATGCCTTGTCCCCACGGGGTCCGGCCCCCCTCTCCTGTGGGGCAGGGGCCGGCGGGCAGGCGGTTCGGGAAGGTGCTGAGCGCGCAAGTTTCCCTTCCTGGGCGGCCTCCGCGCCAGCTCAGCCCGGCGGGCAGGTGGGCGGGGTGTGTCACGAGGGCGTGGCGAGGGCTCGGGCGACCGCGGGAGTGTGCGGCCCGGGTGTGCAGCCAGGACTTGCCCTCGGCCCGGGCACGGGCTGGGCGTGCGAGGGCCGCGACCCTGGGGGTGTGTCTGGGTGTGTGGGGCCTGCTCCGTCTGGGCCCCGGGGTGTGACAGTGTGTCTGGGTCTGACGGGGCCAGCTGCTGTCTGCGGGGCCTGGTGGGACTCCCCGGGCCTGAGCGTGTGGGGCCGGGAGACGTCAGACTGAGTGGGCAGGACCGGGCTGCCCTCTGTGTGATCGTGAGGTGTGTCTCCATGTGTGGTGTGTGTGGTGGGGGCGGGGGGGGGGGGACCTCGAGGTGTCAGGTCGTGTGCGCATGCACTGTGCCTGTCTGTGAGCGTGACCTCAGGGAGGATGTTTGTGTTAACTGTCGGTGGGTCCCAGCAGGAGTCTCCGTGTCATTTCCTGATGGGGCTCTGGTGCTGCGAGGTGTCTGTCTGTGCCGGACACCGTCTTGGAGGCCGTAGCTGGTGTGTGGTGGTCGTGACCGTGGCCCTTCCGAATGTATTTGTGTCACCGCGTTTTGCTGTGCCCCAGCAAAGCTCCAAGGCTGGGCCGTGCATCTGGAATGGGGCCGCGTGCAGGGGCTGTCGCTGCCGCCAGGTGTCAGGAGTTTTGTGTGTCCACGGTGGCTCCGGAAGGTGGATGTGTTTGCGAGACCCGGGGCCCCGGTCCAGATTTGAACCTCTGTCGTGAGCGGGAATGTGTGTGTGTAGCTGCGCCGCCTTTTTATGGGGCTGCGGTGGCCACAGTCTGCGTCCCTGTGTCCCTGCAAGTGTCTCCACACAGGAGGCTGGTGAAAATGGCAGCATGTCCTCACGGAGTGAAGCCCACCCAGGCAATCACTGGGCCAAGGAGCGGGTCGGGCGGCCTTGGGAAGGGCAGGAGACAGTCGTGGCTGGGGGGGGG
>PITB01010526.1:9666-61551 GCA_004024585.1 Paradoxurus hermaphroditus
GCAGCACCCCCATGCACACTCAGTCCCCTCCCGCCCCGCGCACGCGGCCCCCCCCGCCCCGCACACGCAGCCCCCCGCCCCGCACACGCGGCCCCCCACTGGAGCACCTACCCAGTATCCGAATGTGAGGCGGAAGGTGGCTGTTGATCTTCTCCAAAATGTCATCGATCAGCCACACCTTCAGGGACACGACCTGGCCCGCCGCGGACACGCCCTGCAAAGGAAGCGGGAGGGTCAGGCGCAGCCCGGAAGCTCCGGTTTGGTTTTCTTGGTTTTCGGTCCTGCTACCAAGGGGCCGGCGCAGCGCAGCCGACGCAAGGGTACAGATGACCTCCAAGCCCAACACGCACCGCGTCCCGCAAGCAGGAAAGAAAGTCCCCCCCGGACGGGACTCTAAACTTGGGGACAAGAGAAGACGCAATTTCGTCTGGAGACGGCGAGGCAGAGCCAGGAGCCGCCACCCCCGCCCCGGACGCACGGCCAGCGGGGGCCTCACGCTCCGCCCACGCTGTCCGCCTCGTCGCACCACAGGGGCACTTCCCGCGGCCCCTCATCATGGGGAGGGCGCCGCGGCACAGCAAGGCGTCGTGACGTCCCCTTCACGCGGCTACGACAGCTCTCGTTGAGCCCGAGCCCCCGCCGCCCCTCTCTCCCCGGGCCGAGTCGGGGGCACGCGCCATCACAGGGGCACACGCACAGGAGCCAACGGCACAACGGGACACAGCGTCCACAGTTCGGGCACCGCCGAGGGCCTTGGAACACGTCCCCACCACCAAGGAGAGACCACTGTGCCACCTAAGTCACGCCAGCAGGCATCCTGTGGGGACCGGGCAGGGGTACCGATTTGGACGGGAAAGGGGTGCTGGCTGCACAGGCCATCGGATCCCGATGTGCACGCCCCCACTCCCCACGCCGGGCCTTCACTTTAAAGCTGTAGTAATGGTCAACACGGCAGAACTTGCAGGGACAGGGAAGTGGACGGGAGCGCTCCTGGGGGACAGGCGGGCTCCGGGTGCTGACCTGAGCGCAGACACCCAGGTGTCCACCCCGACATCGCACCTTTCTGTGGGCCCATCGCGTTTTCTGAAAAGGCTGAACACACGCAAGGAAACCAGACTCTGACATGTGTGATGCTCCCGTCCAAAACCACTAACCGAACTGGACAACTGGACAAATCCGGATTGAGGACATTCGTCAGGACACCATCATGTCCCAAAGGTGCGGAAGGCATTTTAGATGGAAGGGAGCTCAGAGGCCCGGCTGGGTGCGCGCGCCAGCCCCGGCTAGGTGCCGGATCAGTAACAGAACCGAGCGTGCGGGTGATGGGGCCTGTAAGTGCTGGGTTCCCAGGAGGGATGGCTACACCGAGGCGGTGCTGTCTCTGAAGGGCTCGGGAGGACGGGTTTCAGGGTGAACGACGTCTGTAACTTACTCTCCAAAGGTTCTGTTTAAAGGAGAAAAAAGGGGGCGCCTGGGGGGGGGCTCAGTCGGCTAGCACTGACTTTGGCTCAGGACATGATCTCACGGTTCATGGGTTCAAGCCCCGCATCACGCTCTGTGCTGACAGCGCGGAGCCTGGAGCCTGCTTCAGAGTCTGTCTCCCTCTCTCTGCCCCTCCCCCACTCATGCTCTCTCTCTTTCTCTCAAAACTAAACATTAAAAAAATTTTTTAAATAAATAAAGTGGAAAAGATGAGGGGCGCCCAGGTGGCTCAGCTGGAAGAGAGTGGGACTCGTGATCTTGGGGTTAGGAGTTCGAGCCCAGATTAAAGGTAGAGATTGCTTTATTTTTTTTTTAATGTTTATTAAATTATTATTTACTCTCTGCCCCAAGGTAGAGAGTGCTTTAAAATAAAATCTTACAATAAAATAAAATGAAACCTTTAAAAAAAAAAAAAGGGAATGAAAGCAGACCACACTGCTGCATTTATGTTATCAGTCACGTGCTGACATGAGAACCTTCTGGACGCACGGCCGGGCAGGAGAGCCGCCAAGGAGCGTGGGCTCCTTTCCAGGGAGAGGAGCGTCCTCACAGCGGCTGCAGGGGCGGCCACACCACTCTGCGAACACACAGAGTCCACTGAACGCGCACTTTGAGTGGCCAAACCGTAAGGAGTGAATTGTCTCAACAAAGCTCCTTATCTAAATATCTGATTAGGGGCGCCTTGATGGCTCAGTCGGTTAAATGTCCGACTCCTGATTTCAGGTCAGGTCAGGATCTCAGGGTTCCTGGGACGGAGCTCCAAACCGGGCTCTGTGCTGACGGTGCGGACCCTGCTTGGGATTCTCTCTCTCTGCCCCTGCTCTGCTTGCGCGCTCTCTCAAAACAAATGAATACTTTTAAAAACATAAAAAAATAAAAACCTGAAATACAAAGGAAAAAGGTGTTGTCATTTATTCACCCCAGGGGCCGGAGCATGAGTTGCAATGTTAGTATCAAGAAGTTTTGGGGGCGCCTGGGTGGCTCAGTCGGTTGGGCAGCCGACTTGAGCTCAGGTCGTGATCTCACAGTCTGTGAGTTCGAGCCCCGCGTCGGGCTCTGTGCTGACAGCTCAGAGCCTGGAGCCTGCTTCATTCTGTGTCTCCGTCTCTCTCTCTCTGACCCTCCCCCACTCATGCTTTGTCTCTCCTGCTCTCAAAAATAAATAAAAACATTTAAAAAAAAAAAAAAAAAAAAAGAAGTTTTGTCTCTTCAGGCTCCCGTAGTTGTGAGAGGAAACACGCGAGAACGAAACGCTCCAAGAACAGCGCAAGTCACGCGCTGCACTCTGAAACGCTCTCCGTTAGCTCAAGCAAATATCTGCTTTCTTCTGCCGTGAAAACAACCAGAGAACCATAAAGAAAAAGACTTAAAATAAAGGGACTCCAAGACCCTGAGACGTCTCCGCGTCACCTACAAGAAGGAACCCGAGTACCATTTTTGTTCTCCCCCGCCCGTACGAGGACACCAGCTCTGGGGTCCCGGCCTGACACGCAAACCCGGGGGTATCTGGGTACCCGGGACCTGGACACTATTCGGCGGTTCGGGACCCTGACCTGCCCATGTCTGCGTCAGACCCCCAGTGACCTCAGGCGGCCCCAGAGGCACCTCAGGGCCGGGGCTGCAGACAGGCAAACGGCCTGGTGGGCGTGTGCATTCCACGTCTGCCAGAAAAGAGCCTGGGGTCTGTGCCTCTGCCCTGCACACCTCCCCCCCACACCACCTCCCCCCCTCCCCCCCCCGCGCTTAGGGAGCTCCTGCCCAGGCCTGTCCCACGCCAAGGAACACAACAGGACGAGACCACCCAGACAGCTGCCATGCCAGCCACGACTGAGCCCAGGACAGATACGTGAGCCAATGAGCCAGCAGAGTGGGGCTCAACCTCAGGACTGAGCGGACAGCACCGGGCCACAGCCACCGAGGCGCCCCAGTCCACCAGACGTGGCCAGTGTGGTGGTGGGGAGTCACGAGCACAGAGCACCCAGCAGACTGCCAAGACCCGTGCGCGACGGAAACCGTGTTCTGTTAACTGTATTTGTATTGACCACGTGTTGAAAGAAGACGATCTTGGAAATGCTGAGTTAATAAAATTGACAATTAAAACCGGCTTCACCGGTTTCCTCTCCCCTTTCAGAATATCTGATGCTACAATCCTAGGTGCACTGGCGAGCCTGAGACGCCCGTATCTGAGGCAGCGGACTCGTGGCCACCACGCCACCTGCAGGCGAAAGGGAGGACCACCGACAGAAAGGACGCGAGCCAAGTGTGGGCAGCAGAGGGCACCGAGGCCCAGCCACGCCTGAACTGGAAACGCTCCGAACTTCCTAGTTCTGTTTCGGCGCGTTTGGTCTGTGCATCGGTCACTCACAGCTCAGAGTCTTGACAAGGAAAGCCGCGAAGGCGTGACGTCAAGGTCAAACGCGGTCCAGGAGCTTCAGGCGCTGGGCGAACCTGCAGGGAAGGGGCAGAGTCGGCGCCTACCTTGTCTGTCCGGGCACACCGCTGGAAGGACATCTTCCTCATGTCTTCGCCGTGATTTTCAGGAATACAGCCCGACCGGACCAAGGCAGACACCAAGTCATCTTCGATGGTCTTGAACTGGGAGGACCCAACGTTCCTCTGAGGAAAAGAGCAGAAGGCCCATTTTTTTCACTCGGTCGCTGCCCACAGACAGAAGCCCCGGGCCCAGGCTGCTGCGCGAGGGGAGCCTGCGTGCGGGGCCCACACCTGTGGCCCTGCAGGCCCACCGCAGATCTTCCCCACCCCAGGGCAGGTAAGATAGCTCCCGGAGGGTACCCACAGTCTCCAGACACGCCCCCTCCCCCCGCCACCCTGCGGCCAGGTGAAAACAGCCAACGGCAGCGATCACCCCAGGAACCGCTTCCTCCCACCGGGTCGCATCCCAAACCAGCACCTCTCCTGCGGGAGACCCGTCTGTCTGCAGACGCTGGCTGCAGAGGGACACCGGTCTCATGCCCACAGGGAGAGGCCCCTGGACTCCCAGGGGAAGCCTGCCCCAGGACACTGCCAGCCAGGGCGGGACTCGGCGTCCTCGAGTCCTCTTCACCCTTCGGTTCACGTGACCAGCCTGCACGACCTCCTGGATTGACCCGTGCTGGGAAAGGACGCCCGCAACTTCTAGAAGCTCCCTAAGACTGCCCCGCAGAGCTTGCCCTAACCAGGTGGAGTGCCCGCAGGGCTCTGACACCGACCAGGTGGCCATCCTGACTACTCTCACGGAAGAGAATTCTGCTTGCCCACAGCCTCTGACCCTCAACCTATCTGCCAAACGGGACAGCGGAGGCTTCCGGCCCCGGCGCTGGGACCGCCTCCTCGCCTACAGATGAGAAAAGGGCATGGAAAGCTTCAATCATCCCCTGCCCCGGCCACAGGGCGGTCAGCGGCAGAGGGGCCGCGGGCGGCTGCTGAAAGCCCCCCGGCACGGCATGCCCCAGGGACGGAGCAGGGCTCAGAGCTGCCTGGCCTCCAACCCCAACCCTGCCCAAGGGGACGCCCCGACCCGCGCACACGGCGGCCCGCACACCCCGGGCCCCTCACCTGCATGCCGTGGTAGCCCTTCCCAGAATAGCCCATGAGCAGCACAACCTTCCGCTTGGGCAGCTTCCTGCGCTGCTCCGCGTCCGGGCCGCTCTTGAGCTTCTTCGCCTGCTGCTCTGTTTCCTCCCAGATCCTGGCCCCGCCCCGCCAGCCGCTCCGGGCCTTCGGGTCGCGCTCCGGCCGGGCGCCCACTGGGGCGGGGGCCTCCACGTTCCCGGCCATGGGGGGCGAGCTGCGGAGACACGCGCGGCGTGAGCGACGCGGGCGCGCGCGGCGGGCGCAGGCTGGAGACCGGGCCCGGGCGAGCGCGCCGTCATTACCAGAGCAGACGCGGTCCCAGGGTCGGGCTGTACGGTCCGCAGGCTCTCCTCACGGCCGCGGCCGCCGCCCTCAGGACTTGGATCGCCATGCGCGGCCGGGGAGCTGCGGCGGGCGCTCGCCCGGCCACCGCCCTCCCCCGGGCCCTCCCAGGCCCGCCCCGCCCAACCCCGCCCCGCCCGGTCCTCCCGCCCCGCCCGGCCCGCTCTCCCTCCGGGGTCCGGGAGACCGCGGCCACGCTCGCCGGAACCAGAGGGACGCGCACCCACCCGGCCCCACTCACGGCGCGGCTGACTGAGCCCTAGCCGGACCACGTGGGCGAAGGCGGAAGTGCAGCGCGCTCCGGACGGCGGCCGGGCGCGGACAAAAGCGCCCCGGGCGGGGCTTAGGCCCGGAGGCGGGGCGCTGCAGGGGGCGGGGCGAAACGCGGGGCGGCTCCTCCCAGCCCTTAGGTGCCGAAGGGTCCTCCGGAGGGCGGGTGTGGACGCTTGGCTCCCAGTTGAGCCGCGGGTCCCGAGTTCCCGAGGAGGACCCCAGGGGAAGACGCTGAGCCCCTGGCCGGGAGGCTGGCACCAGCAGCCCTGGTGCACAGACCAGCGCCACCCCAGTTTTTGCAAGTTTCCCGGTAGCAGGCGTTTGCTCTGCGCCAGGGCCGGCTCTGGCACCTTGGGGGCACTTGGGGGGGCGCAGTCCTAAGGAAACCTTGAGTAGAGCCCTGTGGGGCTGGGGTGGGGGTGGGGGCGGTGCCGGAGGTGCCTCATCTCGGGTCCGGTGAGCTTGGGAGGCGGCAGGAAGCGCCTGCGCTGGGTCTGCGAGGAGACAGCGCTCAGTAGCTGTTTACCGAGTGGACCAGGAGCGCAACGACAAAACCCTGGCCTTGGAAACTCACGTTCTAGTGGGGGCACGCACAGTGGCACAACCAACCGGCAAGATAAATAGGGCATCACAAAGTAAAAAGCGTCGTGTGCAAAGCGAACGGGGAGAACCGGCCGCACACTCACAACGTGAGTGAACCTCGAAAACAGTGCCCGCAGTAAAGAAACCGGATGCACAAGTCCTAGTAGTGTCCGGCCGGTCTACATGCAGCGCCCCAGCAGGCAGGCCCAGACACAGAGTGGCTTAGTGGTTGCTGACAAGGGTGTCTCCTGGACCGCACTCCACCCAGGCTCCTGAGCTTAAAGGCGAGGATGAGTGGAGGAGCTCATGCAGAGAGAGGATGGCTCACCTGTGCTGAACGACCCGCAGGACAGCCCCCACCCCCTCTGCAGGAGGGAAGAGAGCAGCCTCCAGGTTCCAGGGCTGACAAGAGGGCCCGGTCACGCATGACACCGGGCACTCAGGTGCGTCGGCAGCCTTAGGAAGCATTGGGCCACTTTTGCAGAGGGCGCCCCCCACCCTCCTCCCACAGATGCCCTCTATAGGGAATGCTCCCTCCCTGCTCTAGCAGCTCTGAGGGCAATGGGGAGGTGGACGTGGGGCCCCAGGGGGAGGGCGTCCACAGGAGTCCAGGACTCGCCTGGCCAGCGAGACCTGGCAGGGCTCGACGCAGAGGCTTCAGGCCGCGCCTCCCGCCACACGCGAGCCAAGGGTTCTCAGCGTGGACTGGAGACACAGACCAGGGGGAGGCCTCTCTCAGTGGCAGCCCCAAGACCCCGGGCTGTGGCCAGAGCAGCCCCTGAGAAGCCCCACAGCCAGCTCTCAGGTGGGAAGGACGGAGGCACCTGTTCCCGCCTCGGGCCTGCCCAAGGGTCCTGATAGGAGTGAACCGGGCAGAAGGTAAGCACCGTGATAGGTCCGGTGACAGAGGCTCCCTGATCTGTGGGGAACAGACCACCATACCTGCTCCCTCCTTGGACCCCACCAGCTCCGGCGGCCAGCCTGAGCAGGTCCTCCTGGCCAAGGGCCCCTGTGACTGTGCCTGGAACATGCAGGGGCACGTGAGGTCCTCGGACAGAGAGAAGGGGGCCAGCCCTTCCCGCAGAGCGGCTGCACCCCAGGACCTGTCCCTTCCCGCCAGGTTCTTGCACAGGGGATGTTTACATAGCAGCCTAAGCCATAATCACTGAAACTTGGAAGCACCGAGTCGCTTACTGGATAAAGTGATCATCCAAACAATGGAGTAACTTTCAGAGCTAGAAGGAAATGAGCCATGGAAAGACATGGAGGAACTTTAAATATGTATTACTAAATGAAAAAAGCCAGTCCGAAAAGGCTGCAGACTATACGATTCCAAGTCTAGGACGTTCTAGAAAAATCAAAATTACAGCAGATGTTTGCTGGGACTGGGGGGAGGGGAGGAATCGGCAAAATAGAGGGTCGGGGGACAGTGAGGCTACTCTATATGACGCTGCCGCTGTGACGGTGGGCACACGTCACCACACATCTGTCCACCCCACGGATGGGACAGCAGCAAGTGTGCTATGTGTACGTGTACTATGGCCCCAGGGAGATGGCGTGTGTCTTCACAGGTTCACAGATTGGAACACAGTCCCCCACCCATGCGAGGAGTGGACAGAGAAACGGAGGGAGGGCCGGGAGGGGGATGACTCTGAACTCTACTAATTTAGCAACAAAACGCCCCGCTGTCCTAATCCTCTGGGCATTTCTCCCCGTTACTAGCATACCAGGAGCCCCACAGAGCGGAAGGGGTCCTACCTGCCCGCCCCGCCCTCCAGGCAGCGTCTGACACCACCTCTCCACAAGCTTTCTTGTATTATTGCGGTTAGCCTTTTTGGTAATGAGGTATTTTTAAAACTCACAAGAACAGTGGGTTTTAAAAATGCAAATCCTCCAGCTCAACCACCCTAGAATGGCCATCAGCACATGAAAGGACACTGGAGGTCACTAGTCATAGAGGAAACGCAGCAACCGCAGCAACCACAGCACAGCCGGAATCCGGGCAAAACCACAGAGCTGGTGAGTCCGTGGGGAACCCAGGGGTGGCCGAGGAGCAGTCCGGGGCTGGTTCCCCTCACAACTCGCACCCCCTCCTGGGTGTACTCCCAGGGACGAGGACAGGCGGCCCTGGTGGCCAGGGGATGGACACAGCCTTGAACTCCCCTCTGCGCACCCGAGCCCTGGGGGTCTGTGCGCCAGGTTAAGCCCAGTGGCCAGCACGTGCAGGGCCAGACTCCACGTGCTACTGCAGGCCACCTGGGACGTGGTATGTGACACATCACTAGAAACGGTGACAAACCAACCGTCAGATACACCCACTCAATTCCAAAGGTTTATTTCCTTAAATTGGTATTACACAATTTAATGCAAATGGGGTGGGGGGTGTCAACACAGAACTCCTTTTAAAGTAGACCAAGGGTCGGGCGCTGTCCCGTAGAGCACAGGATCTGCCGGCGGCCCGCGTGGGCACCCGCGAGTCCCCTCCCGTGGTGCCAGCCTCCCGCGGCCCTGGATCTCAGCCGACCGTAAAGCAATAAATACGAACGCGTTCCGTGCAGCAAGGAACAAGTCACAGGGCTGCTTCTAAGTCCAAGCACAGTGGCAATATTTCAAGTATTGCAAAGAAAAAACACAAAGGTGTCTATGTCTTGATGTAAGACACGAAGCCTCTCACCCAGGGTGCCCGGACTGCGGCAGGCTTCCTCTGCCCTCTCCAGGAGACAGACGGGTGGGGCGCGGCAGGGCCGGCACGCCAGGAAGACCCCCAGCCTCCCCGAGTGGCAGCCAGGACCCAGCCTGGGGCGGGGGTGGGGGGCCACACACACACACACACGACTTTGGCATCAAAACCCACCATGAGAGCTGGAAGGGAGGCTTTGCACAAAACGGCGGCCCCTGGGCAGGTGGGGCAGGGGCAGCAGGGGCGGGGCCACGCTGCAGGCACCGCCTCCCTCCTACCTCCGCCCGCATTGTGTGCGCACAATACCCGGGACCCACCCGTCCTGCCCCACCCTTCCAAAACTACAAATTTTCTTCTTTTGTTAAAAAAAAGAGCTGCAGAAAAATAAGACACGTTTCAGGAGTAAAGCGGAATAGACTTCAACGTCTGTCCTGGGTTCAGAGAGCTCGGTGCTTCGTACTGTCTGTCCCTACAAGAACATTTAAATAAGAGGTCTGTGTCTCCCCGAGAGGGTCCCGGGCAGCAGGCACAGGGCACACGCTCGCACACGCTCGCACGGCTATGTATATATGTATATATGTATATAGGTATGTACACGCCCCGCAGCAACAGGCGGGACTCGGCGGGCAGTCCTGCTCCAGGGCCGCCTCCGTAAAGTGCTCCGTGATTCACAAAGCTGGGGTGGTTTTGGGGAAGGAGGGGGACCAGGGGGCCGCACCTTCTCCTCGGCAGAGCAGTCTCAGGGCCTCTGCTCGTTCTGCACACAGCGGCGGGCATCGGGGCTGCCCTGGGGTCCGGCCACACGTGCCCCCGTGCCATCGAGGCGGCCGAGCGAAGTTTGTCACTGCGGGCCGGGAACTACGCCCATCTGCGAGGCAGGGGGCCCCGGCCTGGACTGGGGTGGCCCCGGGCCTTCCCAGCACCCTGAAGCCCACCGCGGCAGAGCCGAGGACACGGACGCGTGGCTCGAGGCCCCCGACCTCTTCCCGGCACCAGCACGCGGCACCGAAGCTTGTCCCTTCAAGTCCGGCCAGCTGGCCACCCCCAAGCCTGTGGGACTGGCAGGGTACCCAGCCCCGCGGGCGCGGCGAGCCGGGCGCCCCTCGGTCAGGCACAGACGCCGGTCAGCAGCGCGGACAGTCTCCGCTCGACGCACAGCTTGCCTGCGGCGAGGAAGGCGCCGTCAGGGAACCCGAGCCGCCCACCTCTCCCCTCCCCTCCCGGGCCGGCCCGCGGCGCTCACACTTGGCAATGTTCTCCACGTCCGCCCGGTCGGTGAGGAGGTGCTGCAGCCCCTCCATGAGCAGCAGGGCCTTGTGGTAGCGCTGGACACAGTCCTCCCGACGGTGGAACATCTCGTCCAGGGCGGCCGACTGCACCTGCTCCAGGGAAGCCAGGGGCTCGGCCCAGCCGCCCTGGCACCCCCACCACCGGGCCCGGAGGCTCAGCCCAGTGGCCCTGGCACCCCGCCTCCCCCCCACCGGGTCCAGAGGGCTCGGCCCAGGGCCCCTGGCAGCCCCCCCCCAACCAGGCCCGGAGGGCGCCAGGACCATCTGGCACACGATCAGGGGCCCGCGTAAGGGCTACTAGTGCCCGAGGGGGCCTAATCAGAGGCTCAGCCGGCCACCACCACCCGAGGTGGGCCGGCGCTCCTGGCAAACCACCCCCTTTGTCAGGAGTGGTCACTACTGCAATGGCCTAGGTCACCAGCGGTCACCCCTCGGGAAGAGGAGGCCGACGTCCCTCAGACCTTTGGACCGTACACGTACGCTACACAAGTGCATTTTCTCAGGAACGACCACCTCCTCAGGGCCAACTCTCCCTAGGCAGAAAGACCCCAAGCCGGGCAAGCAGAGAAAGCCCAGGCCCCTACGGGTGCCCCGCTACCCACGAGCGGCAAGATCCGAGTGGTGCTGCCCACCCTGACTTCTCCCGGATGAGGCTCGCCCACAGTGAGGCTTAAGAACCAGGCCTCTGGCTTCGAAGTTGGGGAAACGGAGTCAGTCCCGCCCAGGGGTGTGGCCAGGGGCGCCCCCTGGGCTATGGAGCCCGGGCACCGAGGCCGAACGCCGGGCGGGCTCCCGGCACCCAGCTGGGCCTAGAGGGGGCCAGGCCAGCCCCCCAGCCCCCACCGGCCCTACCGTCTGCACCGCGTGGCTGAAGATGAGCTTCTCGGCGGTGACGCTCTGGATGCGGTCCAGCAGCCGCTGCTTGTCCAGGAAGAAGCGCTGCAGGCGCAGGCTCAGGCCTTGGCAGGACACCACGCTGGCCTTGTACAGCTCGTTCAGCTTCCGCACCACTGCCGGCGGGCGGGGGCGCGGCCACCGTGAGCTCAGGCCGCCGCCGCCGTTGTCCCACCTCCCCGGCCCCTCCCTGGGAGCACCTCCCCTCCCCACCCCCACCCCCACCCCACCCCCCACCCCCGCTGCTCCCAGGTGACCCACTCCTGCCTGGCTTCTCCATCCACGAATCCCTGACCCTTCCTGACCACACACCCAGGCTCCGGCCACCGGCGCCCATGGGGACACAGCACTCACCCTGCTTCACGGTGGACGACAGGCACAGCTTGCCAGCCCGGATCTGGTCGATGGCGGTCTGCAGGCCCGAGGACAGCAGTTCGGCCGCCTTCAAGTAGAGCACCAGCTGCTCCGCGAAGCTGGAGGGCGGCACACGCGTCAGGCGGCTCGGCGGCCCCGGCCCCCGGGGCCGCCTCCCCACTCCCCGGACCCCGGGCCCCACGGGGCACACCCACCCCCACTCCCGGCTCAGCAGGCTGATCTGGTCGGCCACCACGCTCTCCTGCAGCTGGAGGTCGGGGCCCGCGGCCGCCTCGCCGGCGCTGCCCCTCAGGGCTGCGATCTCCAGGACGTGCTGGACGAAGACGAGGGTGAAGCGCAGGCCGTGCAGGATCTCGGTGTGCTCTTGCTGGGGGGAGGCAGGGGGCTGAGGAGGGGGCTGCGGCCCACCCCACCCACGCCGCCCCTGGGCCGGCCGCACGTGGGGCTCACCTCCATCAGCGTCTCCTCGGGGAGGTCGGGGGCCTCGAAGGTCACGGCCCCCTCCAGGTTGGCTGTGACAGGGTCGGCAAAGCTGCGGCAGTGGCCGGGGGCCGGGACCTCCGGGGCCGCCTCACTACAGGCCCCGGGAGCCAGGTGACGGGCCGAGGCGGAGCCGGCTGAACCGAGGGAGCCGGAGGAGCCCACTGTGGGGGGAGAGGGCCGGGGCGCAGTAGCCCCACCCCATCTGTGACACACACCCCACCCCGTGCAGGACGTGCTCCCCACCACTCCCCGCCACAGACCCCTCCCCAACCCTGACTGGGCACCCCTCCTTCCAGGTGGCCCGGTACGCAGGCCCAGGGCAGTCGCAGAGAAGAGTGCCGTGGGCATTGTCCCTGCCCCGAGCGTGCTGATGACAGCACCTCAGACTTCCCGACCCACCCTGACCCACCCGAGTGTGCCACTCACTCCCTGCAGTCCGGAAGAGCACCACGAGGTCCTCACCTGAGAACATTCTGGCACGGGGGCCCTGGGGTGGCGTGGTCCCACTGGGGGGTGAGCCCACGGTAAACACCACGGGAGACGGGCTGCTGGCCCCCCCAGCTCGGGCTCCGGGGTGCAGGGTCCCTCCGAGACCAGCAGAGGGCGCTGCAAGAGACAAGGGGCGCACTCGGGGCCCTGCTGCCAGTGCCCGGCCCGCACTCCCAGCCCAGGGCAGCCCCCGCCTGCCCACCGATCTCCATAGGCTTCTCCTGCAGGCTGTCCGTGCTCCCGGAGTCAGGGGCCTGGGTCCCAAACGCAGCCTTAAGGAGCAGATCAGTGAGGCGTCCGGTGCTGAGGGACCTGCGGGGTGAGCGGCAGTGATGAGCGCTGGGTCCTCACCCAGCCAGGGCCGGTGCACAGGCCTCATGCAGCACTGGCTGCCCGGTGTGCCGGCCCTGTGGTCTTCCCCCCACGCCGGGGTGGGCAGTGTCCCCCAACGGAGGGAGGAGCGGAGTGAGGCTCAGAAAGGGTCACAGAGGGAGGAGATGCAGAGTAGGCCCCTCCCCACATACAGGCCTAGTCCCACCCCCTGCCCCAGAGAGAACGTGACAGGGGGAGTCCCTCCCACATACCTCCCGAAGGGGCTCCTGGTGTCCTCGGTGGGCCGCAGGCCAGGGCCCAGCTGCTGCCCCTGGAACGGTCCCGCCTCTGACAGATCAGGCAGCGTCCGGTTCCGAGGCGGCGTCATGACCACACCCTGCCGGGCCAGGAGCGCCAGCAGGTTCTGGGAGCTGGGGGTCTTGGGGAAGTCGAAGGCGGGCACAGCCTGGGGGAAGCAGGGTGCAGAGAAGGGCCACTGTGAGGGCAACACAGCCCAGCACCCGCGCGGCCAGCACCCCCAGGTCTCCACGGCACAGACACGAGACCTGCATGCATGTACACGCCCTGAGGAACCCCGCGTCCGTGCCTGCACGCATGCGCGCACACGCACACACCCACGCCCTGAGGAACCCCGCGTCCGTGCCTGCATGCACGTGCACTCACATGCACACACCCTTAGGAACCCCACAACTATGCCTATGCGCACGTGCACACGCACGCCCTTAGGAACCCTGCGTCCGTGCCTGCACACACATGCACTCACATGCACACACCCTTAGGAACCCCACGCCCCCAGGGCCTGACCGTGCTTCATGGAGCAGAGGACGACAGCAAGGGCGGAGCTAAGTAGTTTGCCCAGGATGGTGCTGGAGCACGTCGGGCATCTTTAGCTTTTCTGGGCCCAAAGCTCCCCATCCCCAGGCCCGTCCCCTGGGAACCCTGCCGGGCAGGGTGCTGACAGCCTCAGCAGGTGCATGGGAAGGGGTCCTCAGTACAGAGTCATCCTCCGAGGTCTTTTCCCAGGACTGGGCGGCCCCTCCCTCCCTGTCCCCACCGAGCTCCGAGCCCCATTACCTTGGTGGGGGAGCCCAGGATGGGGGGCAAGGGGTTCCGCTGCAGGAAGTCAGGCAGCTTGGGAGAGCCTCGAAGGGGCCGGCAGGACTGCAGCACGTGGGACGGCTGCGGGGGGCTGGACTGGGGGTGGCCAAAAGCTGCCCCCAGCGGGTCCGTGGGGGGCTTGGGCAACTTAGGGCGGACAACATGCAGGTCGGACAGGTTGGGAGCGCTGTGCAGGCGGCAGCCCAGTCCGGCAGCGCGGGGAGAGTGCTCGGGCACAGAGGAGCCTGAGACAGGACAGGACAAGGCCTGGTCACCGCCACATGGGGGCCGCCCGGCCCAGCGCATGCCACCCCCAAGCAGGAGCGTGTGTGTGAGGCCCTCGATCTTAACTATCCCTTCCGCCCTCACCGCTCCACGGTGCACGAGGCAGACCCCAAATCCCCAAGTGCACCTGGTACAGCTCCAGGCTCGAGCTGGAGACGGTGAACACCTTCCCCTAGCTGGGAGGAAGGGAGCTGCGAGAGCGCCCGCCGGCTCTGCCCTCCTGCCCCCCGGGCCAGGGCCGCACCTACCTGCACGAGGCGATCGGCCACCCCGCATCTCGGGTGCCTGGGGGGAGGGCGCCCCGCTCCAGCCCGGCCGCTCGGGGATGATTCCGACTTGAGGAGAGAGGGGTCACCAGGGTCACGCCCAGAGAGTCCATCTCCTCCCCACCCCACCCCCTGGCCCCAGCCGGAGCCCGGCGAGGTGGCCCAGGCCCACTTCAGGAGCTCCCGCCATGACGTCCAGGGTCACCTTGTGGAGACGGGGTGTAGGGCCGGCCCCCACCCAGGGAGAGCTTCCTGGCCAGGGCGGCTCCATGCTCGGCGTGGGACGGGGGCGACGGACTGGCCCGGGCAAAGCCCAGGGGGCTGGTGCTGCCCGACCTGCGGATGGCGGAGGACCTGGGGGCACGAGCAGGCATGAGGTGAGGCCCCCGGCCACGCACTGTGAGGGTCACGGCCAAGCCAGATGGCCCGTCCTCCTCCACTCACATAACGGGCCTCACTAGGAGCCTTCGTGAGGACTGGACCCCTCATGCTCCTGCCTACCGGGATAACTAACAAGGGAGTAGGGACCCCGTTTCCCTGGGGCCTCTCCCGCCTGAGGTCAGTCCCTGCCAGGACAACATCGGCCCACAGGGCCTTCTGGGAGTTTCAAAACAAGGGCCTTCTCCTGTTGTGCTCACTGGAATTTGTCAAAAATCAATACTGGGTGTCTCAGTCAGTTGAGCATCCAACTCTTGATTTTGGGCCGTGGGATCGAGCCCCAAGTCGGGCTCTGCCCTGAGCACGGAGCCTGCCTGGGATTCTCTCTCCCTCCCCACCTCGGCCCCTCTTGGCCCGTCACCTATGCACTCCGTCTCTGTCTAAGACGAAACACAACGGTGATCTCTACCACAAAGCTGTCCTAATAAATGGAGAATCTCTGCACAACGTAAATTCTGACGGTGAGAGTTCTGTAGTGCACAGCCTGCAAAACCGCGCGTGTGACACCCCTGCAGTGGGATTCCTCTCGCTGCAGCGCTCTGGGGCTTGCCCTGCCACTAGGGGGAGCCCCTGCAGTCCCGAGGGCGGGGGGACTATGCTCACCGTGCGCTCTGGTACTGGGGGGGCGACTGCAGGTTCTGCTCGATGCGCTGGTAATTGTGCACCTGTGTGGGCACCGGGATGGGGACAGACACGCCGCACCTGCCGCTGAACGGGCCGGCCCGGCTGTGGTGGGGAGAGGCAGGGGCACGGTCAGTGGAGACAGTGCCCTGGGCTGAACCTAGGCTCAAACATCCTGGGGCAGAAGCCCCCGAGGCCACCTGCCTCCTCCCCTCTGCACGCGCCCAGCACCGCCCCCATCCAGGCAGCGGGAACTGTTCACACCCCACCCCATTCACGCTGTGCCCAAAGAGCTTCTGGATGGGACCAGTCGCTGGGACACGTGGAAAAAGGCTGGGCAAAGGACAGTGAGGCTGGGCCTGCTCCCCCACCTTGGCTCTAGGAACCCGGGCCCACCCAGCCCTGCAGGATGGCGGGGGAGTGGGGTGGCGACACTGGTCCTTGATGGTCCGTCCCTGCAGCTCCCACCCCTGGGTCTACATCCCTCCGACCGCAGCCCCACCCCCCGGGCCACCCAGGAGAACCCCAGTGCCTCGAGGCCTGAACCAAGACAGGACCTCCAGACTCAAGTGCTGTCTGCAAAGCCAGACCTGGGGCTGGAGACCCACACCCTGCCTCCGGGCCCCTCCCAGTGCTCCGCCACCCCGGCCCCTGCTCACCCGGAGGGGCTCGGAGAGCTGCTGCAGGGCGGGGAAGGAGACGGGGTCCGGCCACGGCTCTCCGGGCCAGCCGAGGCCACCAGTGAGCTCCTGGTGGGGACAAAGGACACAGGCAGGACACGCCTCAGGCCGACTGGACCCAGGCAGGGCAAAAGGACAACGTGCCAGCGCCAGCAGTCCCCTCTCCCCAAACGATCAGGGGCAGGCCAGGGGGCTTACCCGCTACACATCAGGCTGTCCGGGGGGGCCTTGGCTCCAGCCGGCTCGGCCACCAGGTCACCTGTGGACGGGTGACAGAGGAGGCCGGGCATCAGCACAAGTGTGCATCCCACCCCCTGGGCCACCTCACCCGCCCTGGCTCCCAAGTGACCCCACACTCAATTCCGGAGACTGGCCGGAGGCTCCAGGCAGGGCGGCTTCGGGAGACACAGCGGGGGAGGAGCCGGCGCTCCAAGTCCCACCATCACGTGCACTGGGGACTCCCTCCACCCGACTGGACCTCGGGGCTCTCGAGGGAGACCCTGGGTGTCCTGTGCAAACCCCAGCCTTCGGCCAACTCCAGGTCGGGCGCCCCAGTGGCTCCCAGTCAGGGCCTGAGCCCTCCTCTGGCACCCTGGGTCCCACTGCTGCCCCATCGACCTCTTCCGCCGTCCTCCCTGCCTTGCCCGATGTGGGCCCGGGGCCGCTCCAACCCGAGTCATGGGATGGCCGGGGGCAGCAAAAGGAAGTGTCAACGTCCAGCGGCATGAGAGGACCCCAGGACCCCAGGACCGGACTTGGGGAGGGACTGGGCTGTCCCACAGAGGGGCCTGTGCTCCAGACCCAACTGGCAGCTCCCTTCCTGCGAGCAGGTGCTCGGCGGGGTGGGGCGGGTGGGGGCGGGGCCTGAGCACAGGCACCCGGCCCACAGCCACCCACTGGTAACTGGCAGGACTCGGCTTTGACCGCAGCCGAGCTGACGTGGTACGGCTCCCAGGACTCCTCCTGAGGCCCACAGGCAGGGAAAGAGAGCCAACCCCAGCCCCTGACCTGGAAACTGGGCAGGGACCATGACAAAGTCGTCCGTGTCGCAGGACGAGTCCTTGCTGCTGCCGCCGGAGCCCCGGGAGCCGTGCAGGAAGCCAGCGGCATCGGCCGGGGAAGTCAGTGTCTTCTGTAGCTGCTGCTGCATGTCCCCGAGGGACTGGGGATCAGAGGGGAGGCGCTGAGACCGGCCCCCGAGCCTGGGTGAAAACGGGGCTGCGGGGTGCTGAGAAAGGGGGGGGACACGTTCTCCTCCTGAGGCGCCACCCCTTCTCCCATTAGTTTCTGAAACGCTGTGCCCCCGGCTGGCACCGGGCCGCCCCACAGGGACAGTCGCTGGACGGAGCTCTCGGGGAGACCCTGTGTCAGCGACCGCCCCCGCCCGCCCGCCTGCCTCTCCATCGCTCCTGCGAAGGCCTGAGAGGGAGGCCATCTGCGCTCCGCATCACAGGGCGTCGGACGTCTGCCTCCGGCCACGGCCCCGGCCCCCCGCTCTGCGCACCCTCAGCCGGCCTCGCCCAGCCCCCGTGCCAAGGGGCCGGGGACTAGCTGGCAGTCGCCAGGACTCAAGGCCTCCTGCCCCGGTTCCCATGAGTGCACACGGCGCTCACGGAGGCCCTGAAGAACACGGACCACACCTAGCAGCTCAGCCCCTGGGACCTGAGGGCCAGGGGGGAGGGGCCGAAAGAGGTTTCCCCAGCTTCACGTGCTTCGCCGTGTGATTATCAGAACGCGTCTGGCGCGTCTCGTGTGAGTGGATCGGACAAACCCATGGAAATAACGGGGAGCGTCCTGATGCCGTTCTGACCCCGGTGTGATATCCACGCGCTCCGGACCCCAAGGGAGAGAAGCCCAGGGCCGGACCCAGCGGGTGACTCACCGGGGGGGAGGCCAGGTGCGAGGTGGAGCTGCTGCTGGAGCTGCTGCCGGACCCGGAGCTCGGGTACGAGGGCACGGGCACCGGAGGGGCTGCCGAGGGCAGAGGTCAGCGCGCAGGCACCGTGCCCGCCCCTCCCCCAGCCCCGGCCTGGCCGGCCCACCGGCAGCAGGTGGACGGCTCCCGGGGCGCTGAGCGGAAGCCGCCGCCGCCCACCCAAAGGACCCAGCAGTGGCGGGGCTGCCCCCAGCTCCTATCCCGCTAAACCTGCCGAACCCAGTCAGCTGTGTGCTGACCACGGCCTCGGGGGCCCCCAGACCCTCGGGCACTCACACTTCTTCACGGTGGCGCTGGCGTCCAGGAAAGGGTGACGGAAGAACTCCTCTGCGGGAGGGAGGCTGGGTGAGCGAGGCCTGCGGGGGGCGCTGACCCGGGGCCTCCGGGGCAGAGGCCGTGCTCCCCGCCCCCCGCGCCTCCCTCTGCGGCCTGGCCTCCAGCAGGCTCCGGCACCGGTCCCGGCCGGCCGGCCTCCCACCCGCCCAAGGGCTGTCCCCGCAGCAAAACTGGGCTTCTCACGGCCCGTGCGGCCAGGACAAGGGCCGTGGGCCCGCAGGAACACAGGGCGGGGGCGCGTGGCCAGGAGGGCCCTGGCTCACCGAAGTCCATGCGGTCCTTGTGATTGCGCTGCAACAGTGCCAGCAGCAGCTGCCTCAGCGGGGCGGACGTCTCCCGGGGGATGCTGCAGCGGGGCCGGAAGACGGAAGACAGCGTGACGCGGCTGCCCACCCTGGGGCGGGGAGAGGGGCAGCCGCCAGGGCAAGGGCACTTACGTAGGCACCAGGGTCTTGTTCCTCTCGTAGAAGAGGCGGAGGTCCTGGGGGCTGCTGGCCTGGTGGGGGGGCAGCGCATGAGGTTCCCCGGCCAGAATGCGTGGCGCTGGAGCCAGCGCCACACGCCCTCCGGGCTTCCTGGGACGGCCTTCCCTCCTCCCCCCCTCCAGGCTGCGGACCACCGGGACCGCAAGAGGACGGTCAGGGGGGCCCAGAAGCGAGGCAGCCAGGCCTCTGGGATGACTGGATGTTTGCTCCTTGAAATTAAATAGCCCGTGACCCCCATCCCGGAAAGGACCCCAGAATAAGCTGTCCCCTCCCGGCGGGCACCGTAACCCATGGGGAGCGGCTGGCAGGCAGGCGTGCGGTCACCCGTTTGCTCACGGCACACTGCTGTGGTGCGAGGCACTGATCCTGGCACCAGCATACGGCCAAGAGCAAGAGAGTACCCCGCCTTCCCGGGGCTGACCGTGAGGGACAGGGAGGGGTGCGGGGAGCAGGGGCCAGCCTAGGTCACCAGGCAGTCAAAGAAGGCTGAGGGACAAGCTGGCAACAGCTGAGGGCTGCCTGGTCAGGCCAAGAAATTACTATGGGACACAGAGCTCAGCACGGTGGGCTCAGAGCCCTAAGCCCTTTGGGGTCCCGCCTGAGCAGGCTGCTGCCTTTCAGATATGGTGCCCCCCCAGGGCCTGATGCCAACACAGGGCATCGCACCAGCACTGGCAGGAGGGGGGCAGGGGGAGGCACAAGACTCGGTCAGGACACACACTCGGGCACACAGACGCACTCCGGAGGCCGCACGCTCCAGCCTCAGCCCTGACGTGACCGGGGGCGGGCTGCCTTCGGGGCGGGAAGGCTGCAGGACGGCAGTGCCTGGCGGCCAAGCCGGGACCCAGAGGGGACTGTCAGGGTGCAAAGGAGCCCTGACCCGGGGCCCGCCCACCTGGAAGGGCGCCTTCCCCGTCAGGCACTGGTACACGATGGTGCCGATGCTCCACAGGTCTGCCTTGCCGTCGTAATGCTGGGACATGATGACCTCGGGGGCCTGCGGGTGTGCACGCTGCAGGTCAGCACGGGGCAAGAACACACGCGGTGCGCGGCGGCCGGAGTCTGGCGCCGACACCAGCCAGGTGCTCCCGACTGCCACAGAGGTGGTAGAAAACAGTGGCACGGCCACGCAGGCCGCCACCGGGGGGGAGGCCGCAGGAGGGGCCCGGTCCTGCAGGGGCAGCCCACCTACCATGTACATGGGGGAGCCGCAGAGCGTGGCCGCCATCATGTTGCTCTGCAGGTACCGAGCGAACCCGAAGTCAGCTGCAGGTGAGGAGGGGCTGGTGAGCAGGGCCGCCGAGGCTCTCGGGGGCCCCCCTCCGCGCATCGCCCCGGGCCCCCGCCCGCCCCGGCCTCACCGATCTTGACGCGGATGTTGTTGGGGTTGGCGCGGCGCCCGCCGGGGTTGGACAGCAGGATGTTCTGGGGCTTCAGGTCTCGGTGGATGATGCCCTTGCTGTGCAGCAGGCGCATGGCGCCCGCGATCTGCTGCAGGAAGAGCCGGATGGTGTCCTCGCTCAGCGTCCGCATGGCTGCAGGGAGACGGGGTGCGGCTCACCCGGCCGCCGGGGGGCAGGGCCGCTTCGCACTCCGCGCCCCTCCCGCCCTCCCCGGCACCCCTCGGGCCCACCTGAGGCCCCCATGACTCCCACGGGCCCGACCCGAGCTCGCCGCCGCCAGGTGGCTGGCATCTTCCCACACGCTGCCCGGCCCCTCTGGGTCTCGGTGCCCCCACCCCACCCACCGCCAGGTGCTGCTGTCCTGACGCCCTTTCTCAGTCAGCCCTTGAGCCCCAGGGCCTGCCCTCAGGGGTGAGGGGATGGGAGGCGGCCTCCCGCCCCTCCGTGGGAAGCCCGGCCTTGCTGGGGGGCCCTGCAGAGCAGCTGGCCTCGCGCTTCGGGGATCCTGTAGGGCGGGGGGGTCGGAAGGCAACGCATCCCCACAAACCGCTTGAGGCCCATTCGAGAGGGGCACTTCCAGACCGAATCTGTCCCGCGAGGCTGTTCCCGACGGTTCTGACGCCATGTGTGTCCCCAGCGGGGGCTCACTGCCCCTTCTGTCTTCCCCAGCGAGTGCCGGGGGGACCGAGGGGCCCGCCACCTCCGTCGGCCCTGGGGGCCTCGCTCACTTCAGGCTACCTTGCAGGCTAGGTAGGGGTGAGACGGGGCACGCGGCGCACCCGGCCAGGGGCGTCCACTCACTGTGCAGGTAGTCAGCCAGGTCCCCGCCGTTGCAGTACTGCAACACAGCAGCGGTGCAGCCCGGTCAGCGCCCGGACGGACCCTCCGGCCCCGCCCGCTCTCCCCACCACCCTTCGCCCGCTCCCTTGCTCGCGGCCTCCTTCCTGGGCCACGTGTCCCTTGCAATCCATACTGACGAGGTCAGCGGAGGCGTCTCATCCCTCCTCAGGCACCCACCAGGGCCGTCGGGGCTCCAGATGTAGGGGCCCTAAGCCCACGGACGTGCAACCAGCTCCTAACCCCCAGGTGACAAGGAACGGGAGCCGGCAGGGCCCAGCCTCCCAGTCCTCCCAGCCAGGCCTGCAGGGGAACTCACCTCCATGACCAGATAAACGGAATTGGCCATTTCCTGCAGGACACAGAAGCCGTCATGAGAAGCGGAGGGGGGCACCTTCCACCCAGCCCGCCCCACCGGTCCTCCAGGAAGCTCGCCTCAGCATCGGCCTGACCCAGGCGCTCGGCACCTAGCCCTCTACACCAGATGGGCTACACGCAAGAGACCAGCGAGCTGCGGCACCGCGCTGGCTGGCCTGGCGGGCCCCAGGGCTGCGGGGCGTTTCCATTCTGAGTTCGTTTGCGCGTGGGCTTGAATGACAGGAGCGGCAGGCAATCAGTCTGCCAACTCTGGGGAAGAGGCTGAGGTCCTGGGCGGGGTGGGGGTGGGGGGCCACCTTCGACTGCCCAGGTCACTGTCCAAATTAGAGCCAGGCCCAGCCCTGAGGTTTCAATGGGCTCAGCCTGAACTTCCACCCAGCCAGAGGTCCCCCAGGTCCCCAGGAAGGACAGCCAGGGTGCCAGGGCCTCGACCCACAAACCTGAAGCCACTCCTGGCTCCAGCATCAGAAACGCCAACGTGAGATGGCGCCGCCAGCCCCCTGAGCCCAGCACGGGCCGGCTTCCGGCTCAGCTCCCAGCCACCGCGGCCTCGGGCGCTGCGGGCACGTCAGCCGGGTCCACCCCCAGGAGACTGAGGAGCCCGAGGCCCAGGCCAGTGCACGGGCGGCACCCGCCACCGACCCCAGCAGCCGGCACCCACAGGGCCACCAGCAGGCTTCGTCCGCAGGCAGGGCGCCTCCACCTGACGCGGCGGGCTCTGAACCGCCCTGCTGTCCCTCCAGACAGCTGTTTTCCAGACAGCCGTCCCCAGCTTCCCCAGGCTGGTTCTCTGCCGGCCAGCAGCGAGGCCCCCAGACCTCGGTGCCAGCACCCCACTGGGCCTGGGGAGCCACAGCACAAGCCCTTTCTCTGCTCCACACGCACCCCCAACTTCCCACCCCCCACTGTGCAGGGAGGCAAGTCTGTGAACCGGCCGAAGCCCGCAAAGGATGGTGGGGGGAGGCCTGAGCGGATCCTGGGGAGGGGGCAGAGAAGTGACTCCAAGAAGGATGTGTCTCAGTGGCCTCTGGGGGAGGGCGCCTGACGCGGGTCCACAAAGGCCTCACCTCCAGCAGGGGGCCACCACCCTCCACCCCTGCTCAGGTCGCAGGGACGCCCAGACCCACACATGGCGGGACAATGGTCCCCTGGCTCGGCCACCCTGTCACCAGGTCAGGGCCTGAGCACACATCCACAGTGGGAGTGGAGCAGGGACACAAGCTACTGTGCTGGGCAACACCCCATGTTGAGGTCGGTACCCCCCAAACGAGAAGCCACACACCACCCCCGAGCTCCAACAGAGGGCTGTGTGTATCCAGGGCAAGGACGACCTGGGGGGCAGACTGAGTAGTAGGGTGCGCTCACTGGGTGAGATGCCACCACTGAGGCCCCTCAGGGCCTGTTCCAGCACGCACCCGCCTCTGCCTCCCCCCGCCCCCAAGCTCCGCACTCCCAGGCCTGTCACTGGGAGGGGGTGGGCTCTCCCCACTCAGGCAGGTCCTTCGAAGCCAGCTGCAGGGGAGAGATAACACAGGGCAGCTACAGGGAGTCCCTAGGCACACACTGGGCGGGACACCGAGAGACCAGGATAGAGGCAGGGAGACGAGCAGGGGCTGACGGCCAGGAGAGGGTGGGAGGCTTCTAAGCAGAGGACCCCGCGGAAAGCAGAGGGTGGTGCTAGAGAGACCCCAGGAGATGGCATCGCTCAGGCCACCTGCTCCCTGCCTGTCGTCACCTTGACCGTGGCCACCTCCAGTGCCTGCTGGGCCTGCTCCACAGTCACTACTGCCCAGTGAGCTCTGGGGAGCACCGTGAGCACGCTAGTCTGGGGCGGCCCAGAGAAGCTACACCCCTTGCCCCGGGGCCACACAGCGGAGGGACAGAGCTGGGACGCAGGCCGGGTCCCTCCAGCTCTCGGAAGAGCCCCAAACTCACCCACCAACCCAGGACACTCAGGGCCAAAGTGACAGGCAGTACAGAGACGCAGCATCCATTCCCCCGGGCGTCCCCAGAGAGGGACCCACCGGGACTGGCAGGAATGCCAGGGCTAGGCGGGAGCAGAGACCCCTGGCCTGCCTCCCTTTCCTCTCCCCCAAATCTGGGGGTGCCCCAGACCCCACAACAACCTCCCCTGGGAACAAGGTCCCCTCAACAGAAGTCACAACAGAGTCTACTTTGTGTCCAAGAACCTAGGGCGCCCGCACAGGGCCTCGGCCCACTTCTGCCCCTTCCCCACACCCTGGCCAGGGAAAGCTTCCAAATGGGATGGCATTTGGAAGACCCCATCCCTCACGCCCCCAGTCCCCTGGCCTCTGCCCACCCCCAGGCATGCCCCACACCCACAGGGCACAGCGGGTTGCCTCCCTGGAGGCCTCCCACCCTGAAACATTCCTGGGGCTCACAGATCCTGGGTGAACAGTCCGGGAGCAGCAGGCCAGAGTGGGGCCTGGGCTCCCCCTCCGCCTCCGATCTCGGTCTGTCGCTCTGCCCTTGGCCGGGAGTCAGCCTCATCCCCAGCAGGCCCGTCCAGGTATGGGCACAGAGGGCCAGCAGGGAAATAGCACAGCAGGGCAGGGGCCAAGGGCAGGGCGCCAAGCCAACCTCACCGCGAGGTATTCATGCTGGGGATGACCCAGGAAAGCCACACAGGGGTCTCCCACCACCCTGGGACGGATGCCAGCCTTAGACACCCCCCTTCCTGCTGGAGTCTGTCTCCCCACCTGGGAGGTGGGCCCTCAGAGGCCTGTGACGTCCTAACTGCACTGGCTGCCACAGGCTGGGCCGCTTCCCCGGCGAGGCCCGGAAGCCCGTCCTCAGCCTGCCCCGCGCCAACACCAAGCTCTCCCAGGAGAGCCGGGCAGCACGGTTGCTGGCCCTGACAAGGACCAGGCGCAGGCGCCAGGCCTCCCGGCCCCTGGGTGGGGCGCTTCTCCAGACGGGCTCCGTGTCCAGCCCCCTGTCCAGGCCCGGCTGCCCCGTCCACCCGGGGACATACGGTCACTGCGGGAGCCCTCTCAGGGGGGAAGGAGGGGTCGGCCCTGCCTCCGTGGCCACAGCTGGCCTGCCCCTGCTCACCCGGCACAACCCCAATGGGCCTCGGGTCCCACTGCTGCTGGCCTCCGCGCGGGCCTGTGCGGCTTTCCCTGGCTCCCTGGGGAGCGGGAAGAGACCACATAGGTGCCACCAAGCCACCTCCCTGGGGTCAGTCTAGACTCAGTCTACACACTCGCGAAGATCAGGACCGCGTCCTGGGGCTCCGATGACCGCCCCATCCCAGAGAGCTCGCCACCTGGGGAGACGAGCGGGAATTACTGACGTTCTCATCTTCGGGAGGCAGGTTCTGGGAAACGGGTTATCGCGTTGATACAGAAACATGAACGTGGGGCACTGGGTGGCTCAGTCGGTTAAGCGTCCGACTTCAGCTCAGGTCGTGAGCCGGTTCATGAGTTCGAGCCCCACTTCGGGCTCCGTGCTGTCAGCGCAGAGCCCACTTTAGATCCTCTCTCTCCCTTTCTCACTGCCCCTCCGCTGCTCATTCATTCTCTCTCTCCCCCCCCCAAAAAAATAAACTTAAAAAAAAGAAATATAAACGTGGCCAAGCACGTGCCCGCCCGCCGGACCCACGTCCACACCAGGTGCCCTCACCGCTCCACGGCCAGCTGCCGCCCTAGGACAAGGCAGGTCCCGTCCACCTCACAGCCCACCTAAGGGAAGGAAACAGGACACACGGGGGTCCCACAATTCTGCCCCAGTCACACAGCTGACTGGGCTGGGCAGAGCCAGGCAGACGCCAAGTCCCGACTACCTCCCCGTGCAGCCCCAAATAAGGAGGTGGGGATGCCCAACCTGTGCGCCTGAGGTGCGAGGGAGGTGAAACAGAGCCCTCTCCCTCCCCCGGCAGGGTCTCACAGGCCCTGGCGCCAGGCCAGGTGTCCTGGGCGGCCTGGCACGGGCATCCAGGCACGTAGGAGGCCACCCCGCCATGGGGCGCTAAGGTGCTTTGCTTAATAGGATCCCAACTCCCCGCCTAGGCCAGGCCGGGTGGGTGGGCGAGCGCTGACCTAGTTACCTCCTCGGGGCGGCTGTCTCGGCTCAGGAAGGTGGTCACGGCCCCGGCGGAGCCAGGACAAACCCGCCCCCCGAACCAGGGAGGCGGGCGGCCCCAGGCGGCTCTCCCAGACAGCGCCCAGAAGGGAAGGACGCCCAGCCCGCCCTCCTTCCTCAGGAGCCTCCCCAGCTGCCTATTGTGTGCCGGCAGCTCCCCAGCTCCCTGGAGGCCGGCCCGCCCCTGCTGCTCCCTTCCTCCTGGAGGCCCGCCGGCCCGCCCCCACTCGGGAAACGCCGGGGACACTCAGGGCCGGCGGGCGCGAGCCAGGATGACCCCTGGAGAACACAGAGTCTACACACACCGCGGGGGACCGCCAAGGCCTGGTTGCCGCACACCCGGTGAGTCCGCAGGCGTGCCGTGCAGGTGCCCGCAGCGGCTCGGTTCCAGGGCGCCGACTGGCCGGGTGGCGGCGGGATCCGGCGCCGGCACCCAGGCCCCCGCAGCCAGTGCGGCGCTGGGAGCACCCAGACAGGCAGAGAGAGTCCCCTCGAACAGCAGGGCCGCGGGCCCCACGCAGGGAGAAGCTTGGGGCCTGAGTCTGGGCCCAGCACACCCTACTTCTTACCCCACCCGGGAGTCCTGCACGATGCTTCCTAAGGCACCGGAGTCTGCGTTTCCTGCCGCCCAGGATGTACAATGCTCGCAAGTTTTAAGTTAAAATCGGTAACACAGCAATAACACAAGTTTGCAAGCATTTCCGGAACTGTCCAGACCCTCAGACCTATTCACAGGCCCTAACCTCAGGAGCTGGTGCCCAGGGGCTCCCACAGGCCCTAACCTCAGGAGCCTGGCCCCTCTCAGAGAGGAAACGGCAAGGCTGAGGATTGGCACCGTCCTGCAAGGCACTCAAGGAAGGCGGGACAGAAGTCTCTACCGGCCCCACGTCAGCAGGTGGGCCAGCTCTGTCTGCAGCCGAGTGGCCGGGGGGAGTGAGTCCTGTCCAGCTGTGGGACCCAGCCGCCTTGGGAGGGGGAGGGCAAGGCCTGTAGCCGTCGGCCCTCCTCCCGGGGTACAGTGGGGGGGGCAGGGCTGGCACTGGCGGGCGGCACAGCCCTGCATCCTGACTCCTGCGACGGTCACAGTCCCTGGGCAAGAGCACGTCCAGATACCAGACACCACACGGTGTGACCTCCATGGAAGGCCCCAGGCTGCAGCTGTCTCTGCGTGGGTCAGGGGTGTCTCAGAACCGAGTCCTGAGGGCCCCCCACCAAGCACCCACATCAGCCTGACAACGGTCTCTATTCCACACGGGCCACAAAACAAAACTACAATCTGAGAAAAAGTTTGCAACCAATCACAAAAGGGCTTTCCTTAATATATAAAGAACCCCTACAAACCAATATTGACACAGCACCCGTCACACAGCACCCGCAGATCTAAGCACCTGCCGTAACCTGACCCAGGTTCTCATCACAAGCACCCTACGAGGCAGGTGTACGCTCATCTCCCATTTTACAGGTAACACTGAGACGCCGAGAGACTGACGAGCTTGCCCGAGGTAAGTTACACAGGTGAATCCACGCAGGCGCTGGGCTCAGGCAAAGGCAGTAAGGCTGGGGGCCCGTCGTGAGCCACGGTGCCATCCAGCCCAGCGAGAGAGGCCAGAAAGGTCGCGTGCAGGGCAGGTGCTAGTCCCAGTACACACGCTGGACCGCACAGCCTCACTCGCGAGGGAGAAAACACAGACGTGTCATTTTCCACAACGCAAGTCTGAGAACCGCCCCCCCGGCAAGGATGGGGGAGACCGGCCCTTCTGAATGCAGCCCCCCCGCGTGTCCAGGCCGGCCGCTGGGGGTCCCAGGCTGACGACCTTCCCAAACTGGAAGCACGCGTCCCCCTCGCCCAGGGACTCCTGTCCAGAACCACACACGGCCGGAAGTGAGAGCAAAGGTCAGTCTCTCCCACACTGCTGCTGTGTCAGAATCCCGGAAAAACGCCTCGTGCCGTCGGCCGGCGAGTCGGCCCTGCAACAGGGAGCGATCGTGCCCAACACGGCCGTGAGGAACAGCCACGGCCACAACTGGAACAGCAAAGGTGCCCACAGGACTCCCTGACCAGATGCAAGCGCAACTCTGTGGTCTCTAACACAGCGAGAGATGGAGGCGCAGAGAGGTGAAGATACTTGCCCCAGGACACACAGCTACCCTAAGTGGCAGCGCCAGGGCTGGAAGTAGGTCACCTAGCCGCAGCGCCTGGGCTCCAAACCACCGAGCTTCAGGGCAGCAGCCTCGCAGGGGTTCAGGGGGAATTTTCATGGGAGGAGGGCGTCATTTCTCACACACATGGGGATACTGTGTGGAGTGACGAAGATCCTTCCTCCAGACACACACAGACGGTGCAGCGCAGAGGACGCTGTGGCGGCACCGGGGCTTGTGAGAACGCGCTCCTGTCCCCGGAGAGATCCAGAAACAACCCGTGTGTGTGCGGGCACCTCCAGGGGTGAGATGGGGGTCAACAGGGAAAGGGGTTACCTTTTTCCAAACCCGCTTTTATAATCCTTTTTTAGTAAATTATTGTCCGGTTTTAAAAGCCGTCTTTTCCGGGACCCGCGTGTCCGAGTGGAGTCCACGGACTCAGGGGACCAGCCCCCACCCTGGGGGTGAGAGCAGGGCCCCGGCGGAGGCCTGACCCTGCGGGGGAGAGGCCGCACTGGCCTCCGAGCGAGCGCCTCCTCCAAGCCGGGAAGCTGACTCGCCGCCGGCACGAGAGGAAGTGGTGCTGCCCACAAGCAGGTGTGTGGCGCGACAAGGATGGGGAAGGAAGGAGAGCAGGGGTGCCAGGAGGGGAGGGACAGGGAAAGGTGTGAGGTGGAGGCGGCGGGGGGCCGCTCTACTGGCCCCGGGACACAGTGTCTCTGTGCCCAGTGCCCGGCTTCCAGGTACTCGCTGTCACACTGGACCTGTGCCCTGCCCCTGTCACCTCACGTCACACCACAGCCCCCAAGGCCTCGGCCCAGCTCTGAAGGGGGAGGGGGAGAGGAGGGAGGAGGCCACCAAAACATAGACAGCCTGGGCTGGGAACTTCCCCTCGGCCAGGGGCTGGTCCCGTGGCCTCCGTAAACAGGTTTCAAAATCATTAGTCAGCACTTTGGCCCGCAGATCTGCCGCCTCAGGCTCCCCGTCCCCAAACTGGGTGTCCAGGGTCCTGGACGCTCACCGAACTGGGGCCCCCCCTCGGGCCCCGGGGACCTGGGGGCAGTGAGGGAACCCGGCTGAGGCCTCCCGAGCCCGCTGGGCCCGACTGCCTCCCAGCCGCCTGCAGCTCCGGCCTGGGCTGTCTGGCCCAAAAGCCAGCAAGAAGGAATCTCCCTCGGCCCCTCCCCTCCCCCAGCCTGACGCAGGGAGAGACTGGCCAATGCCTGGCCTCTGGAGCAATGTCAACAAACAACCAGCCGGCCCAGACAGGTGGGCCAGGGCGGCAGGACTGCCCGGCCGGGGCCTGCCTGCGGCGAGGACAGGACCCACGGTCAGGGCCACTGGGGCAGACAGCCCCCGAGGGCCGCACCAGAGCTCGCCAGACCTCGGAGAGTCGGAGTAACTCCGACAAGGGTGCTCCCTGGTGCCTGTGGCAGTCAGGCAGCCGGGGGCGGTGGGGCCCTCCCAACACGTCCGGAGAAGCCCGGGCCCAGAACTGGGCCGACAATGGAGAATGAAGTCTCCAGAGTCCTGGGCAGGCCAGACGGAGACCTACACACACAGGTGCTCAGCTCCTTCTCCCAACATGACACACCGGCCTAGAACCTTCCACCACTGACTAGGGTCTCCAGCACTTGGCTGGCCTAGGACCAAGCTGTGCACCGGCCAGCCTGCGAGGGTGATGTACCCCTCCCCACTGAGAATGCAGCCCAGAGCCTTACCTGGAAGTCGTACAAAGCCACGATGTTTTCATGTTTCAATTCCTAGGACAGAAACCCAAGTTTCTTATGGTGGAGGCAGGCTCACCCAGCACCCTCTCCCCCTACCACTTCCAACGCCCGCTCACCTTGAGGATCTTGATTTCCTTCCCCAGCAGGGTCTGGGACTTGGCCAGATTCTTCTTGTTGATGCACTTGACTGCGACCTCCAGGTCGTGCTTCTGAAAACCAAGCGTGAACGTTCTTCAGGGGGCCAGGAATCCCGGAACCACAGAAGGCCACCCCCAGGCCAGGTAAACACCTGGGAGGGGGTTCTGGTGCCGGTGACGAGGCGCCAGGTGTGGGATCGGAATGAAGTGTCCGGGAGATTTAAGGGTGAGGGAGCCCCGGATGTGGAGATGGGGATGAAGGGCCCGTGGAGTGGGGTGGGCATAAGAATCCGCGGGTGGGGCCCCGGGTGTGGGGCGGGGACGAGGGCGTCCCGGGGTGTCGGGCGGGGTCCGGGGGATCCCAGGTGTGCGGCGGGGAGGAGGGGTCGTCCCCTCGCTGGGGCTCGGTCCGGACTCGCCGGCGCCCCTCACCTCCCGGTGGCGCCCCTTGAAGACCACGGCGAAGGCGCCGTGCCCGATCAGGTCCTTGCGCGAGAACTCGAACTTGCCCACGGCCTCCAGGCCGCCGCGGCCGGGCTCCATGGCGCGGGCGGGCGACTCAGGCGGCGGCGCGGGCCGGGGGCGGCGGGCGGGGGGCGCGCCCCATCGGGCAAGCCGGGCCCGCCTCCAGCCCCGCAGGCAGCTCAGGGGGCGCTCGCAACCCTGGCCGCTAATACGGATCCCTCCCCGGCTCCGACTCTGGCTCGGATTCGGGCTCCTGCTAGGACTCCGACGGGGAAACAAAAGAGCCGCGACCGCCGGGCCTCTGAGCCAAAGACGCCGGCGCAGGCGCAGTGCGTGCCGGGAGGCGGGACCCGGGGCGGGGCCTGGCGGGGCGGCCGCGCTCAGTGGGCGGTGGGGCTGGGGGCGGGGCGGGGCCCTGTGGGGCGGGGGGATGGGCGGGGCCTGACGGGGAGCCCGCGCTCAGTGGGCGGTGGGGCGGGGCGGGGTCTGGCTGTGGGCGGGGCTTGAGCGGGGCCGGGGCGGAGCCAGCACTGGACTCGCCCCCTGGGAGGCTGCAGGGGGAACGGGGGAGGGGAAGGGGGACCGTGCACTAGCTCCCTGTCTGCTGACTCCTCTCTGCACAGACGCATTAGTAGCCGGATGTGCCATGTGTAGCCCCAGGGCTAGGGGCTGCGTTAAATAAATTCTTAGAGGGTCACCTTGCCGGTTCAGTCTGTAAACATGAGACTCTTGCTGTCAGGGTTGTGAGTTCAAGCACCCTGTTGGGCATAGAGCTTGAAAAATAATAAAAATAAAATAAAATTAATTAAAAAAAAAGATAAAATTCTTAGAAGTAGAAGGACTGCTTTAAAGGTGTTGCATTTTAAATCACATTTGATCATAACAATTGTCTGCCAAATTGAACCAAAACACAGGAAATCAGATGGAAAGGTTAGATAAATCCTTTCATGGGGATAATACACACCAGATTCTCAGACACAATGTTAAATATACATGTGCTCAGGTGTAAAGCCCTCTAAAGTTTATACTTAACATGTCAAACAGTGAACTGGGCTATTAGTTGTCATTTTAGAAACTCACTGGACGGAGGTGGGGGCGGGGGGATGTATACCAGACCTCCGTGTGTGAACAACCACATATACATACGTACCTGTATATACCACATAGAACTAGGTTACATATGCATGTGTAATACACAGCGTAGTGGCTCAGCCATGGCCCACCATGAGCCAGTCTTTCCATGTGTTAACCCGTTGATTCCTTACCATGATTCCATGAGGTACTTGCTATTATATCACCATTTTACAGATGAGAAAATTGAGGCCCAGAGAAATTAGATGATGTGCCCAAAGTCACTCAGCAAGCAGGGCAAAGAGCCAGATTCTCACAGAGGAAAGTTAACAGTGGCTGCTTTGGGAAGAGTCAGAGTGATGAAGGAGCAAGGCAAGCTGAGGGCAGAGCAGGAGCTGACGACGACGCCCTCCCCTCCCCGCCTCAGATGGGCTGCGTGTGACACTCCTCAGGCACTCCCGGCTGCCCAAGAGCAAAGGAAAGGACAGAAAACAAATGGCTAAGCTGATAGAGTCTCGTCAGTTTACAAACATCTTAGTAATATCAGGAGAAAAGGCAATCCTATCAGTAGCCGGATCCGCAGGAACGCCCCACTGTCTTCGGGCTGAGGCTTTGCTGGATGGAAAACAGCCTCAGCCTGACACTAGCTCGGCCTCCCGGGATCCGTGAGTCTTCTTCAGTGCACGGAAATCCCTTGAAGAAGCTTCCCCCTGACTTTACCTCCCCCAGCTTCAGAGCGCGTCAGCAGTCACCGCTCACGACCCGGTGCCGCTCTTCCTGCCTGCGCGTCCCGTGCCCGTGCAGTAATAAAATCACCTTTTTGCACCAAAGATGTCTCAAGAATTCTTTCTTGGCCTTTGGTCTACCGACACCCCAAAACCTCATCAAAAGTACCGTATACCTTGAGTACTAGTGTGAATTCATTTTTTTATTATTAATTTATTAATTTTGAGAGAGAGAGAGAGAGAGAGAAAGGGAGCACGCAGAGGCTGAGCAGGGGAGGCACAGTAAGAGAGGGAGAAAGAATCCCAAGCAGGCTCTGCACTGTTAGTGTAGAGCCCAACTCTGGGCTTGAACTCACAAACCAGTTTATCATGACCTGAGCCGAAATCAAGAGTCAACCCCTTAACTGACTGAGCCACCCAGGCGCTCCTAGTGTTAATTTTTTTTTTAATATTTATTTTTGAGACAGAGAGAGAGACAGAGTTCGAGCAGGAGAGGGGCGGAGAGAGAGGGAGACACAGAATCCAAAGCAGATTCCAGGCTCTGAGTTGTCAGCACAGAGCCCGACGCGGGGCTTGAACTCACGAACTAGGAGATCATGACTTGAGCTGAGGTCGGAAGATTAACCAGCTGAGCCCCCCAGGCGCCGCTAGTGTGAATTTTTCTTACGCTCAAGTACTGCCTTTGTAAACACAGAGTACACACGGCCGCTGGCCACCCCCGACCTGCAGTAATGGCCCCGGGTGGCTGCGCCAGCCCGTGGATGGTGCCAACGGGCAGGCCCCCCTGCCGCCTTCACAGAGCCACCCAGCAGCTATACTTCCTACTCCTCGGGAAGGAGTCCCACACAGCATCTCCTGGAAGCCCCTGGCCCGCGTCCAGGCCCTTCTCCAGGCCCCGGGACACACAGGCTCCTGACCCTGGACGCTGGCCAGGGGCCACCAGAGCTGGGAGGGACAAGGGGTCTCCTGGCCCAGCTCCTTGTTTTTCAGTCTGAGGTCAACCCCAGCACCCCCGAGGTCACTTTCCATTCCCTCCGTTGTCCCAGACTGGCTGTTCGCCCAGGCCCCAGAGCCGCCCCGGCAGACTAACCCGACTTCTGGGGTGGCTGGGGATGGAGAGACGAGAGGGGTGATAATTTCTCAAAAGGTCATGAAATTGCAACAGAGGAAAGTGTGAAGAACAGGCAGGACAGAGGGAGGGGGCACAGGGTGGCCGGAGGGGGCTAGGCCCCGGGGCAGGAGCCCAGCCCCCCCACCACCCCGGAAGGAGAGCTTCACCCTCAAGCTCCAGGAAGGACCGAGAAGTGGGGGCGGGCTGGCACAGATGGGTAAGTAGGATTTGCCTTCGGAGCAGGTTACTGGGCCCCCAAGGGGAGGTCCCCCAAGGCCCCCGAGTCCCGCCCCCTCGGGCCCCGCGGGTCACCTCCAGCCTCCCGCCTTTTCCTCCCGGTCAGCGCGTCCATCCTCATTATTGAGATCCCTCGTCTGCAAGTCCGTGTCCTCACTACACTTGCCGTGACCTCCAGACCAGTGCGCGGTTTCCGGGCCGCACGTCCTGCGGGCGAGCGAGCAGGCGCCCCCCCCCCCCCCCACTCCGTGGCAGCCCTCTACTATAAAAGTGTCTTCGTGGGCCCCATCGTGCCACCTTTTTTGTGGTTTTGTGCATTTCGTTGATTTTGCCGGTTAGGAAAGGAGGCTGCGGCGAGCCGAGGGGGGAAAAGGCGCCAGACGAGTCCCGGCCGGGAGGGGTGCGGACCGGCCGGCGGCTCCACGCTGCTGAGCCAACGACATGCATTAAGTCCGGGCTGTTTAAGCAGAAACACACCTAAGACAGATTGAGTATCGAACCAGTGACAAAGGCGTCGCGTCCGAGGCTGGCCCCCTGTCCCTCATTCGCAGGCGTTAGGGAGCACGGGCACCACGATGGAGAACTACCTGGGCTCTGTGCAGGCACCCCTCCTTGCAGGAAGTTGCTCTCATGGCCACGGCGCCCCTCTTACAGTCTGATCCCTATTCTCACTTACTGAGGGAGGAGAAACTGAGGGCCAGAGAAGCAAAGTGACTCACCCCAGGGTCACACGGCAGTGCGGCCGCTCGAGGATTTAAACCCGCACCCTCGTGCTCTTTTGTGTCATCCGTCTCCAAGGCCAGGACCGAGTCCTGTCCACGTCTGCCCTCCGGCGTTCGGCCCGAGACCCAGCAAACAGTAAGGAAACTTTATTTTTTTTGTTTTTTTTTTTTTTTAAGTTGATTTATTTATTTAGAGAGAGAGAAAAAGAGAGGGAGGGGCAAAGAGAGGGAGAGAGACACAATCCCAAGCAGGCTTCCCGCTGTCAGTGCAGAGCCCGACCCCGGGCTCGAACTCACAAACCATAAGATCATGACCATTGCTGAAGTCGGAAGCTTAACAGACTGAGCCGCCCAGGTGCCCTGGTCCGTGAATATTTCATTTTATTTTATTTTTTAAAAATGTTTATTTAATTTGAGAGAGACAGAGCACAAGTGGGGGAGGGGCAGAGAGAGAGAGAGAGAGAGAGAGAGAATCCCAAGCAGGCTTTGCGCCATCACTGCGGGGCCCAACATGGGGCTCGACCTCATGAACTGTGAGATCATGACCCGAGCCGAGATCAAGAGCTGGACGCTTAACCGACAGAGCTCCCAGGAGCCCCGGCAGGAAGGAAACTTTTAAAAGGAAGTTGAACGAAGTTGAAGACTGACCCTGGAAAGACCTCGCTGAATGTGCGGAAACACATGGAGGTGACACCCACCCACGCAGGGTCCAGGGCCGCTGCCACCTCCTACAAGATGAACGGCAAGTGGGTGTCCTTTCAAAGTGGCTGGAGGGGGCTCCCCAGAGCCTTCGAGCTAGGAGGCATCTGTGGTCGGTAACACCACGCCGCGGCCTGGGGTGGTCTGTGCACCTCAAAACAGGTGGAGGTCCACGTTCTTGTGTTGAGTGTGATTTTCTTTCTTTCTTTTTTTTTTTAACATTTATTTATTTTTGAGAGACATAGAGACAGAGCATGAGCAGGGGAGGGGCAGAGAGAGAGGGAGACACAGAATCCGAAGCAGGCTCCAGGCTCTGAGCTCTCAGCACGGAGCCCGACGCGGGGCTCGAACTCACAGACCGCGAGATCGTGACCTGAGCCAAAGTCGGCCGCTCAACCGACTGAGCCACCCGGGCGCCCCTGAGTGTGATTTTCAAAAAGTTCAAAACTCTCCTAGAAACATGGACGAAAACAGGGACTGGAAGTGTGTTTAGTTCGTTAAGGAAGGACCCGGCAGGATGGTGGCGACGGTTGCTGGGTGGCGCTTGAGGGACTGGTTAGCTAGAGATTGCTGGAACGGTCGACTGGGCTGGTCACATACAAAACTGCCGCTTGTTCCCCAGAGCAAAACCTTATCTGTGATTATCTTCGCCGCCGCAGCGCTGACAGAAACCCACGAGGTTACACGGAGATAACATCGGAGACCCGGAGCCTCCGCTCCATGGTCAACAGAACTGTAAGCACACGGCAGAACCGCCGCGGGAGGACCCAGAGCCTCCTGGCTACGAGGCCAGCCGGGCCCTCCTCCTGGGTCCTTCCTTCCTTTTTCTTCCTTCCTTCCTTCCTTCCTTCCTTCCTTCCTTCCTTCCTTCCTTCCTTCCTTCCCTCCCTCCGTCCCTCCCTCCCTTCCTTCCTTTCTAGTTATTGTGGTGAAATATTTGTAACTTGAGGGGCCTGGCTGGCTCAGTCAGTTAAGCGTCCGACTTCGGCTCAGATCATGATCTCACGGTTCTTGAGTTCGAGCCCCACATCGGACTCTGTACTGGCAGCTCAGAGCCTGGAGCCTGCTTCGGATTCTCTGTCTCCCTCTCTCCCTGCCCCTCCCCCACTCATGCTCTGTCTCTTTCTCTCTCTCTCAAAAATAAACATTAAAAAAATAAACGTAACTTGAAAATTTACCGTCTGAGCCATTTTTAGGTGTCTAGTTCAGGGCACCAAGTGCCCCCACACTGCCCTGCCGCGGCCACCGGCCACCTCCAGCACTTTCTCGTCCTCCCAGACGGACTCTGTCCGGCTCCACACTGGCCGCCGCCCCGCCCCTCCGCGCCCCCAGCTGCCCCCTGGCTGCTCTGAGGCCCTCACGTGAGTGGAGTCACGCGGTGTTTGTCATGTTACGATGGCTCCTTTCCCTTCCCATCGCGACCTCCAGGCTCATCTGTGTAGCAGTGGCTGTCAGAATCTCCTTTTTTTAAAATAATTTCTGTGCCCAATGTGGGGGCCGAACTAGCCAGGGGCCCCAGAATTTCCTTCTCTTTTCGGGGCCTCGTCCTATTGCATTACGGGATAGGCCACGTTTGGATTGTCCACGGTCCCTTCGAGCATCGACGGGCCCTGGGGGTCTCGCCCGAATTTCGGCTGCTGTGAACACGGGCGTGCAAACATCTCCCCAGCATCCTGCTTCCAACTCTCCAGGTCCCGCCGCAGAAGCGGCTCGCCGGGTGTCCCCGCGGCCGCCCCGGTCCGCGCCCTCGCCGACACTTGTTAGTTTTTGGTTTCTTAAAAGCAGCCGCCCCGGCGGGCGCGAGGCGGTTTCCCGCCGCGGCGTGGATCTGCGTTTCCCTAGCGACGAGCGTCTTCTGGCGGGAGTGTCGGGCATTTGTTTGTCTGCTCTGGACAGACGTCCGTCCAAGTCCCCTGGCCAGCTCGGGTTGAGGTCGTCATGTTTTCTAGACACAACCCCGCCACGTCCGCTCGCCTGCTCACCGAGCGCGGCCGCTGCGACGGTCGTGCGGCGGCAGAGCCGTATGGGCCGCCTGGCCCTTTGCAGAAGCTGCGTGCCGGCCCCGGCCTGGAACTGCGAAGCGGTCCTGGGACGGGGTGAGGGACAGCGAGAGCCCGCCACCGTCCTTACCAGGAGTTCCACTCCACTCCCGTCCCCGTCACCCCGCCCACAGGCCCCCTGCTCCTCAGACCTGGCCGACACCTTGCGGGCGGGGAGGCGGGCCTGGGGGTAGCGTTCCCACCCCCGGCCCTGACCCTCCCCCCCCCCACCCGGTCTGGGTGGCAGAGCGGGATGCGGAGGTGGGTCCCCTCCAGGCGCTGGGCGGTTCAGTTACCTCCTTGGAAAGTGGGAGAGGCCCCAAAGAGAACTAAGTAGAGAGAGGGAGATAAGCTGTCTTCTGGAAGATTCCTCCAGACCGACAGGGCGCCTCCCTGCCCGTGGGTCCCAAGCCGACTCCAGCCCTGCCCTGGGGCAGCACTGCCGAAGTCAGAGCTCCTTCTGGAAAGGTCTTTGTCCGCCTCCGGGGAACTCTTCTCAGGGCACAGGCTAGATCTCAGACCTTCAGACCCCCGTGGTTTAAGCAAAGGAAGGGGGCCCCCCCACCCTCACCCCTGCCTTTGCTCTGGAGGCGGTGTGTTCTAAGTTCGAACGCGCTGGGAGGGGGCGGGATGGGACTATGCCCTGTGGCTCCCTAAAGGTGCGCAGCGTGACAGCCCGAGGGCTCCCAAGGAGGCTCCTGGCCCTCCCACCCTGCCTGGCGGGCCAGCCCCCCCACCCCGCCAGCCCCAAGCCCAGAGGCAAGCCCGGAGGGAAGGGCGACATCTGTGTCCCTCTAGGCAGAGAATGAATCCTGGTAGTTTTGTAACTCGAACACGAACTTGGCCTGCAATCCTGAAATCCTATCGGCGAGGAACTTCCACGAAGTCCTGGACGGGAAGCGTCGCGACAGCTAAGAGCCCAGAGCTGGAAAGGAATGCCCCCCGGCAGGCGGAGGAGGAACAAACGGCAGGAGGATTCTCGGCAGCCGGAAGGTCTGTTCCGAGGGCTGGGCCGGCGCCGGTGCGGACGAACCTCGAACACTCCACTCGGGGGACGGGCAGCGGACAGGGACCCGGACGCACGGCGGCGTCCCCTGGCGGGGCTCGGTCACCGCGACCACCAGAGACCCGAGCCCTGCTCTGGGGCGGAGGGATCCCTGGGAAGGGATGGGGGGCTTCGGGGGGAAGGAGGTGTCCTGTGGTGACTGGGGTCGTGCTGGACACGTGCTGGCTTCAAAACGCACCGAAATGCTTGCCTTTCATGGCGAATGAGAGGCGCCCGGGTGGCTCAGTCGGCTGAGCACCCCACTTCGGCTCCGGCCGCCATCTCCCCGCGGTCGGTCTGTGGGAGCCCCACGTGGGGCTCTGTGTGGACATCGAGGAATCTGGTTGGGAATCTCTCTCTCCCTCTCTCTCGGCCCCTCCCCTACTCGCTCTCTTCTCTCAGAAATAAACATTAATTTTTTTTAATCGTGGCATGTGAGTTGTACCCCATGAAGTTCATTATAAACGGAGGCGCTGACACGAGATGACCGCGGGAAGCGAGAAGCCAGATCCCGGGGGCCACGCCTTGTAGCATTCCTTTCACGTGAAATGTCGGGACCGGGCAAGTCCAGAGACAGAAAGCAGGGTGGTGGCTGGCAGGGGCCGGGGTGGGGGGGCGGGCGGGGAGGATCTGCTTACATGTGGGGTCTCCCACCACCCTCTGGGCCGAGAGGCTGGGGGCCGGTGGGCGGGGCCCTCAGGCAGTTCCGGTGCTGACGTCCTCCAGGGCCTGGGGGGAAAAGGACTGACCGCTGGCAGGAGCAGGGACCCCACGCTTCCCCTGCATCCCTCCCCCCCCACAGAGGGTCTCAGCAGCTCCCCAGTGAGGCCCGGACCAGTTCTGCAGAAGGCCTTAGCGGAGGGCCTGGAGGGGTGACTCAGCCTGACTGGGACTCAAGCCGCCCTGCTGATGGGGGACAGTCACGAGCCTGGCAGGACAGACATCTTACAGGCATGCAGCAGCCCGGCCGGCCTGAGTCACCACAGGGCTGGGACGGGGGCAGGCCGGCTCTGTCCCAGAGTCCCCCCGGCGAGCCCTGGGCCCCAGAATTCTCCCAACCTGGCAAAGCTGCCCCCCACCCCATCCAGGTGTGTCTCCAGGCCCAGCCCGACTCCCTCCACGGCCTCCCTGCCTTCGCACCCCACTCTGTGCTGGGGGGCACGGAGGCAGGTGGGGGGGCCTGGGCAGAGTCTAGTCTCAAGCGGGTTGCTGAATTCACGGATTTTTGTCGTATCCCCGGAACAGGTCCCAGCTGAGGATGACACGGTACCGGCAACGAAGTCCACCCGCGGTCCATCTGAGATGGCTTCGACTTTTTGGAAAAGGACAACTTACATAACTGTGCGGAGACATGGTGATTCGTGGGATGCTGGCGGCCGCCCACGTTGGAAAGTCAAAGGTCACACGCTGCACGGCCCATTCTGTGGCCCGCGCGGGGCGGGTAAGCGCAGAGACCGGTGGGTGGCCGCCAGGGCCCCAGGCGGGAGGCCAGTGAGGAGTGGCTGCTGATGGGCCCAGGGTTCTATTTTGGGGTGGGGAGAATGTTCTGGAACCAGGTAGACGTGGAGGATGCACAATACTGGACGCAATGCCCCCGAGCTGCTCCCACGTCCAGAGAACCCAGAGAACTGGCGGTCTGGTACCACGGGCACCACCCCCTAAAAACCCCGGCGTGTTCAGAGAGCCAGGGTCCGGCTCCGGGGGGTGCTCCGAGGGGCGGGCTCTGCTCTGAGCGGTGCTCCTGCCACCCTCCCCACTTCCCAGGCAAGAAAGCCGGGGCCCGACTGGCCCAGAGTCTCCCGCTAGCAAGTGGATGTGAGCCCGGGCGTCCGCCCGCTCCCGGGGCGGGTGCCGCCCAGCACCAATGTCAGAGGCCCCAGATTCTTTCTTTAGAGTTTATTTATTTATTGTGAGAGAGAGAGAGACAGAGCGTGAGCAGGAGGGGATCAGAAAGAGGAGGAGACACAGAATCTGAAGCAGGCTCCAGGCTCCCAGCTGCCAGCACAGAGCCCGACGCGGGGCTCGAACCCACGAACCACGAGGTCATGACCTGAGCCGAAGTCGGACGCTTAACTGACTGAACCACCCAGGTGCCCCTCCAGACACTTTTTTAAAAAAGTTTGTTTAGGGGCGCCTGGGCGGCTCAGTGGGTTGAGCCTCCCACTTTGGCTCAGGTGATGATCTCATGGTTCGTGAGTTCGAGCCCCACATCAGGTTTGCTGCTGTCAGCCTGTCAGCACAGAGCCCACTTCAGATCCTCTGTCCCCCTCTCTTTGCCCCTCCCCTGCTCGTATTCTCCCAAAAATAAATAATTTAAAAAAAAAAAAAAGTTTGTTTAGGGGCGCCTGGGTGGCTCAGTTGGTTAGGCGGCTGACTTCGGCTCAGGTCATGATCTCGCGGTCTGTGAGTTCGAGCCCCGCGTCGGGCTCTGTGCTGCCGGCTCAGAGCCTGGAGCCTGCTTCGGACTCTGTGTGTGTGTCTCTCTCTCTCTGCCCTTCCCCTGCTCATGCTCTGTCTCTATGTCTCTCAAAAATAAATAAACATTAAAAAAAATTTAAAAAAATAAATAAAAGTTTTTTTGTTGAGAAAGGGGAGGGGGAGAGAGAGAGAGGCAGCAGGGAAGGAGCAGAGAGAGAGGGAGAGACAGAATCCCAAGCAGCTGTCAGCAAGAAGCCAGACGCGGGGCTCGATCTCAAGACCACAAGGTCATGACCTGAGCCGAAATCAAGAGTAAGACGCTTTACCCACTGAGCCACCCAGGCGCCCCGTCCATTTCTTTTTAACCGCAGGGGCTCCTGGGCAGTTCAGTGGGTTAATTGTCTGATTCTTGATCTTGACCCAGGTCATGATCTCACGGTTCGAGAGCTCGAATCACACCCTACGCGGTCTTTCGTGTCTGGCGTCTTCCACGCCACGTGAGCGGTCAGGCTTTGTCTGCCCCGGCGCTGGGTGGCGCCTCGTCCCCGTTTCCTGCTGAGTGACATTCCCCTTTGTGGGGAGACGCTTTGTTTTCACTGTCGGTTGATGGATGTTTGTTTTCTCTACCTTTGGCCGTGACGAGAAACCATGCCGTGCTTCAGTGAGGAAGTCCCAGCTGTCCGGGGAGAGGGGACCTGGCCAGGGCAGGGCCAAAGTGCCGGCGTGCACGGGAGCTGGCGGCAAAGTGACCGGGTGGAGAGACCCACCAGGATGAGGCCCCGGACGCTCGCATCTGGGGACGAAGACGAGGCCGGGAAGCATCTGAGGGGAAGCCCAGCCTCGTCCCGGCTCCCAAGCTTCCCGCCAGCTCCAGGCCCTCCCTCTGTCGTTAGGTGGGGACCCAGCCTGTCGGGATGCACAGGTGATCTGTGCCCGCCGAGGGGCCTCTGCTTGCGCAGCCCCTGCTCAGGGCGTCTCGGCTGTTCCCTGCTGGCCCCAGGCAGGACTGACAGTCGAGCAACCCCCCGGCCACGGCCACGGCCACGGCCACAGCCACGGATGCTTCCCGTAGGGGGCCAGCTCCTAAACAGATCCAGGATCGGCCGCTTCTCAGCCCCTACGTGAGTGTCCCTAACGCGTTACCGCAAACTGGAGGCTTAAGAAGAAGGCCTCCTCTCACGGCTCGGGAGGCCGGGCCCGAAGTCACGGCGTGGCAGGGCTGCGCCCTCTTGAGCTTCTGGGGGCTCCGGGTGTCCCTTCCCTGTGACTGCATGCCTCCCGCCTCTGCCTCTGTCTTCACGTGTGTCTGTCACAGACGTGTCCCTGTCTCTCCGCTTTCCTGCAGGAACGCCCACCCCTGGGTTTGGAGGCACCTCAGCGAACACGACCAGCACATCTGCAAAACCCGATTTCTAGATGAGACCGCACTGTGAGTCTGCAGGTTGACATGAATCTGGGAGGACATTGTTCAGCCCAGCACAAGAGCCAGCGCGGGTGGGAGACGGGCATTCGGCGCCCCAGAAACCCCAACGACCCCACGCCACCCCGAGTAGCAGCCAGGTCTTCGTGCTCTCGCCGGATGCTGCGTGCCTCCCTCCCCCTCGGCGCTCCTCCCGAACCCATGGGGCACTCCTCCTGCCCCAGGGCCTTTGCAGTAGCTTTCGCTCTGCCAGGAGGGACCTGTCCTCCCCTCCTGTCCCCTAGGTCCTGGTCTCCCCACTTAGGACTGCGAGGCCCCCTTTCTCCCAGGACACCTCTGGCCATCTCACAGACCTCGTGTCTTACCGTGGAGTTTACGGTGTGTCTCCCTCACCGGAACGGTAACTCCAAGACAGAAGGATTTTCCAGAAGCTACATCGGTGCCTGGCCCTCAGGAAGCCGTGGAAGATGGCTGTTGTGTGAACGGTCGGTCACGTGCACTGTCCCTGTCTAATGAACGTCCCAGACCCGAGGACGTAACCACGACTATGCCCCTACGCCGGTCGGCATCCCGGCAGGGACCAGAGTGCTCCAGACAGCTTCACCGGACGTGAAGGAAGGGGCTGCGGGCAGGGCGCAGGGGCTGGGGGACCAGACAGGAGCCCCGCTTGTAGAATTCAGAGCCGGGAGGGCAGTGGTGGCGGTGGGGACCAGGGGCTCCTCTGGCTGGGCCTCCAGGAACCTGAGGCCCACTGCCACTCCCAGGGGCGGACAGAGACGGCACAGGACGCCCGCCTCAAAGGAGAAACCGGGCCTCTGGGCAGAGCCAGGGCTCAGACAGAGGCCTCGGGGCCCGGTCCGAGCCCTGCATCCCGGAGCCTCCTGGCTTGGGAGAAGCGTCCTAAGTGTCCAGAGGCAGAATCCAGACTTCAGACACAGAAGGGCCAGGCTCTCCTGCGGGGGTCCTGCAGGGGAGCCGAGCTCTGAACAGACACGCCTACCGCACCCCTCCTCCTCCTCACGTGGGGAGAACAACCCTCCCTCCCTTCCCCTAACCAGGCCTGAGGCCTGGGGCGACTCGCTTTTATCCTTTTTATTGGTTTCTTCTCTGTAAAATGGGGCCACAATCTACTGGAATGCTTCCAGCTTCGCAGGTGCCGGACACCCCGTGGGCACGCGCCCCCTGCCTTCTTGGGGTCAGAGCCCCGGGATCAGGTCGGGAGGACGAGTTGTCCGTGGGAGCAAGCTTCGGCCTCCGGAGCGGAGCTCGGGGCGCCTCCTCCGGGGCTGCGTACTCTGCTACCCGAGCCGGCCAAACCACTCATCGTGGGCCCGGCCCGGAGAGCCCCCGGCCACCCCTGCAATGACCTCACAGCAGGACCGAGAAAAAAAGCCGTAAGGTTTTGAGTCGCAGCCCTCTGGGGAGCTGTTTGTTACTACGAGTGACCTGGCCTGTCCTGACTGTCTGAGGATCAAGGAGCTGACACGCTGAGCTCAGCGCCCAGCACGCGCGCATACCCGGCAGGTGACTCAGGGAGTCAGGCGGCCGTCCAGCGCCGACGTCTGCGCCTGACGTGTGCGCTCGGCTCGCCGGTGAGCTGGCCCCGCGCTGCGCCGGGACTGCCCCGCAGAGGGTCCCCTGCGGGCCCCGCCCAGCCCTGGACACGCCCACCGCCCCCGCCCAGCCCTGGACACGCCCACCGGGCCCGCAGCACGGACCACGCCCCCGGCCCGCCCACACAGGCCCGGCTCCTCCCCCGACCGCCGGCTCTCCTGCCGTCTCCCCCCCCCCCACCCCCCTCACGCCCGGGGCCTGGTCGGTCTCCTCTCGCAGTGTGACCCCAGCCTCCTTTACCTGTACCTGCAGGACCTGTCGCAGTACGGCCGGTCCCATCCTGTCACCAAGTTAAAAGCGTGGGAAAAAGGGGGCTGTCGTAGATTAAAAGATTTATTGGGTTGGGGGATGGACTGAATGGGAGGAGCATTGAGGACACTTGTTGGGATGAGCACTGGGTGTCCTAGGTAAGTGATGAATCACCAAATTCTATTACCGGAATCAACCTACACTATAGGGTAACTAACTTGGACGTAAATTAAAAAAAAAAAAAAAACACACAAACGTAACACGTGGTCCTGGGCCAGGTCTTTGTTGAGCAAATCCGTTGTAAAGACATTTGGAGGAGAGGACCTGGGTGGCTTAGGTCATGGGTTCGAGCCCCGCATGGGGCTCTGGGCTGACAGCTCGGAGCCTGGAGCCTGCTTCACATTCTCGTGTGTGTGTCTCTCTGCCCCTCCCCTACTCATGCTGTCTCTCTCTCTCTCTCAAAAATAAACATTTACAAAAATGCTTTTACATCTAGGTGCTGTGTATATGACTGCACATTAGCCTTTTTCCAAAGCCTGTAAATTTTCCCAACAAAGGGAAAAGAAATACTGCATGTGAGCGATATAAAGAGTACTTCCTGTACGTTCGTACGTTTGCTTTAAAACCCTTTTCATTAGGATTCGATACATCTAAAATAGTCTCTGCAGCGCAGAGAAAAAGGCGCAAGGAGATCACGGGCACCCCCGAAGCCACCGCTGGCCACTCCCGTTCTCTCGGCCCCTCAGCAGAGATGGCCGGCGCCTCCATCTCGTGTTTACCGTTTCTTTGCTTGAACTCTTAATTCAGGCGTCCCTGATCCCCCATTAGTGCGCCAATCTTTTTTATTTTTTTTAATGTTTATTTTTGAGAGAGAGAGACACAGAGCGCGAGTGGAGGGGAGGACAGAGAGAGAGAGGGAGACACAGAATCCGAAGCAGGCTCCAGGCTCCGAGCTGTCAGCACAGAGCCCGACGTGGGGCTCGAACTTGGGAACGACGAGATCATGGCCTGAACCGAAGCTGGACGCTCAGCCGACTGAGCCCCGCGCGCCCCAGCGCGCTCATCTTGAGGAGGAGTTTTCCAAACGTGCTCACCGTCTCGCAGGTGCTCTGTGCGAGACGCAGGGTTTTCCCAGACTCCAGAGGCTCTTGGGTGCCCCGACACTCCTTGCCAGGGAACCACTGTCCTGGCCTCTTCCTCCATAGGTGACAGTTGCCTGGGCCTGAGCTTCGGAAAAGTGGGTGGTACGGAGCCCACCGTGTCTGGCTCCCCTCAGAAAGCATGGTGTCTGTCAGGCGCACCCAGGAGTCAGCTCGCTCGCCGGCTTCCGCGAAGCAACGCTGGCATCTATGCGGTTTGCACGCGTGTGTGTCTGTCCCCGTATACGTGTGTGTGTGGCTGCGTGCGTCGGTTTTGCCAGTTTTTGAACCTTGTGAAACTGGCATCGCAGTGTCGAAAAGGAACACGGCAGCACAAGAAAGCACGAAACTCCCCGCTGCGGGTAAGTCTATAGACAAATGCAGAACACTGTATCGCTGCGACGGTGGTGGTAAGCCACCTTTAATTCTAGCATGAAAAGTGTAAATGGGGCTCCTGGGTGGCATCCGACGGTTAAGCAGCGACTTCGGCTCAGGTCACGATCTTGCGGTCCATGAGTTCGAGCCCCGCGTCGGGCTCTGTGCTGACAGCTCGGAGCCTGGAGCCTGCTTCGGATTCTGTGTCTCCTTCTTTCTCTGCCCCTCCCCAGCTCACACACACTCTCTCCCTCAAAAATAAATAAACATAAAAAAAGAAGTATTAAAAATAACCCTAACCAACAAATATGTTTAAATATATGCAATAGAAATAGATACAAACTGTGACAAAATGCCATGTGGGGGGGGACAGGAGCGCAGGGGTTGCGCGTGCTGTCGAAAATAAGTTTTTAGCTTAAAATAGACTCTTGTAACCACGAGGTATTTTGTGTAAGTCTGAAGGTAACCACCGAAAGCACCTACGGAAAGAGGAATCGAAGCGTGTCGGTACTCGCGGATCGGCACACGCGGGGGCGACGGCAGGAGCGGAGAGCCAGCAGCGGCCGGCCCGTCCGTGTCAGCGACCCCTGCGGGTGACGGAGCGTCGGTTCCATACGTGTAAAGGGCTTCGACGTGTCGTTGGAGTCGGAGAGAGGCCGGCTGGCGGGGAGCCCAGCGCCGGCTGCGGGCTGCCCGCCGGAAGGTCTCCCGGGGGTCGGGGCGCACGGCCGCAGGCCCAGACGGAAGCGAACCACCTTACAGGCCTCTGCGAGTCACACGCCACGGACAGCCCTGCGAATTCGTTCTCATCCGCGGCGTTCCGCTGATCTGCCCTCCGCCCCGGGGAAAAACCCAAATTTTCCTCCATCTCCTTATCCATTTCAGTATTTTTTCTAAACTTATTTATTTATTTTGAGAGAGGGAGAGGGAAAGAGAGGGACCGCAAGCAGGGGAGGGGCAGAGAGAGGGAGACGGAATCCCCAGCGGGCTCTGCGACCCCAGCAAAGAGCCCGACTCGGGGCTCGAACCCACAAACCGTGAGATCGTGACCTGAGCCAAAGTCAAGAGTCAGACGCGCTCAACCGACTGAGCCCCCAGGCGCCCCCGCGAGTATCTTTCCATCTCCTTCTCAGCTCTCGAACATCTGGCTGGTTTCGTCCTTGAGCGAAATCTTCACACCTCTTCGTTTTTCTCGCTCCGTGAGTCATGATTTTCCCTGTTTTGCCCGTCGTGTAACGAGAGCACGGGCAGTGTTCCGCCTCGCTTTCCTCCTGGCACGCGGCGTGGACGAGCCCCCCCCCCCCCCCCGGGGCTGCACGGGGCTGTCCCCGAGCTGGTCCGGGACCCACTGTCTGTTGCGATGACGCGCCTGGGGCCGGTTCTGGACTCGACTTCACGTCAGGCCGCTGCAAACGCTCACTGGCCTCCTCTTCCGGGTGTCTCTGGACACGGCCGGGCGTGGGGCTGCAGGGTACCGGCCACTGCGGGGTATGGAACTTATGTCCCCAAAGGGCTGCCGAGAGTTACACGCCCAGCAGGGTTCCCCGGACCCCCTTCTGCCCCAACACTGGTCTCCGAGAGCCCTTGACACGGGACGGATTCCGATTCCAAAGAGCCTCCCTTGGCGGCTTGGCGGCCGGGCACCATTTGTCTCCTCTTCTGTGACGTGCTGAGGTGTCCCGGCCGGCCAGGCCAGGATGGAGCAGGGGCCGCCCGTGGGGATCGCCTGGAACAGCACCTGGAATGGCGGGGGTGCTCTGCAAACGACTGGGTGCTGAACGAACGTGTGGAGGAGTGTCCACCGGATGCATGCAGCCAACACTTCCTGAGGCCTCAGGACCTTTGCTCGGCACCGGGCGGGTAGGAGAGGGAAGCTGAAGGGACCCTGGGCGCCCAGACGTCTCCGGCTTGGAGAGGGCAATGCAAGGATGGAGGTCCCGTCCTCATGTCTGTCCTCCCCTCTCCTTGCCTGTCCTGCCCTGCGATACGCCTTTGGAGGAGAAGGCTGGAAATCAAAGCTCCTATTTGGGGGTGTCTTGGAGGTGACCGGTCCCTGTGCCGTGCTGGGGGCTGTCCTGGTGTCCTCCTTAACTGGCTGGCTCGACCACCTTGGGACCCTGTGCTCAGGCGTGCTTGTGGTGTTCTGACCGCGGCACCCGGGGAAGTCGGACGGCCCCGGGTCATCCCTGTGCCTGGTCTCACCTACCAAGCGGGAGGGGCTGCTCGAGACGAAACGAGCATCCGGGCTGGAGAACCGCTTCCCGAAACGCCCTGCTTCTCGGACCCCTAAACCTGTTCACCAACACCCCCCCCCCCGCCGCCGAAGCACCCTTTTTACCTCCTCTCCGGCTCCCCCGCTGACGAGTGATGACTTTGGCACTTGGCCCAGATCAATCTGCCAGGGACGCGGCTTTCAGGGGGGTGGTGGCCGAGCCCCCTGCGGTCCCAGCCCGGCCGCGCTGCCGAGTCCACACCCGGACGGCCCCGCCCTGACCCGGGACAGGACCCGCCTGCTCCTCCCTGGACCAAGACAGGCCGCGGGCCTGGGGTCTCAGACCCGGTGGAGAGCCCGGCGGGGGCCCGCGTGGGACCAGCGAGAGCGCGGCGAGCCGCAGAAGCCACCTTAGATGCATTCATGCTTTTGAGCGACAGATGCCCGTGTGTCCGGGGTGGGGTGGGGGAGCGGGACTCCTCTGCTCCAGCCTGGAGGTCACACCGGGGCGCCCACCCCCCTCCCCCAGGCACCGCCACTGCGGCAGCAGATGGGGCGGGGGGCAGGGGGCTCACGGAGTGGGGGTGTCACCAGATGACGAGTCCCCCGAGGCTCCGTCCACCCCTGCGCACAAACCCCCAGGGGAGGGAACTGGAGTCTCAGTGAGAACGTGCAGAATGTTCACATCCATGGCCACTCACTCTTGGTGGCCGAAAGGTGAGACCACCCCCCCAATCGCTGTCCACCCACGGATGCGTGGGTAAAGCGGACGTGGCAGAGCCTACGGGGAAGGAGCAGCGAAGCTCCGGTTCTCGCCGCGGCACCTGGGACCTCGGAGACACGTCACGCGGCAGCAGCAGACACAACACCTGCTCTCACGCGTCTCCTCTGAGCCAAGGCCCCTGGAGCGAGCACGGGCGCCGGGACCGAGGGGGACGGGCGGACCGGGACCGGGTCAGGTGAGAGGCCCACGGCGGAGAAGGGGGAGCAGAGGCAAAGGGGGCTGGAGGCTGTTTAGGAGGTGGGGGGGATCCCCCAGAGGCGGAGTGACGCGTGGGGGCGGGGAAGCCGGAGGCCGGATCCGCGGGGCGGGCAGAGTCCAGGCCGCGCCGGGACGGCAGGGATTGCGTCAGGGTCCACGCGGCCGCGGCCGGGGCTCCCCGGGCCATCCCGGGTGATGTAACCCCGGCCGCCCCCGGGCGGCGATGAGGGGAGGGGCGGCAGATCCCCGGACGGACACACGGACACCCGTGTGGCAGCTCTCAGCCTCGGCTGCCCGTGCGGACCCCTGGGGGCTCTGTCCCTCCTGGGACGCGCCGCGCCGGGTTCCGGCACGCGGTCAGCACACCGTCCCCTCTGCAGCGTGTTCAGCGTCCCCGCAGCACGCCTGGACGCGCAGATGTCACCCTGCTTTCGTACAGGTGCGGGTGCCGAGCCCCCCGCTTCGTCTCTGCGGCAGGGAAGCAGGCCTGGTGCCTCGTTGTCACCCCTTCACGTCTCAGCGCGTCCACACCGCGTCCCGGGGGAAGCCTGTCCACAGGGTGGCCGCTGGGGCCGTTTGCGCCCAAGCTCTGCCCGCACCCCGCTCTGACAGTCGCTCTTCCCCTCCCCACGTCTCGGCCTCCCCCCGCTGCACCGTCCTGACCTCAGGGTGCCGACCTCTCCTGGCCGCAACCGGCTCGCCGAGGCTTAACACCAACACCTGGGCCGCCCGGCGTATTTGACGCCTTCTTTCCCTCCCCGGACGACAGATAGAACAGTTCTCATTAAATTGAAGCCACGGCCCAGGCAGGCCGGAGGAGGGACCCCCGTGCGCAGCCGAGTGGGCCGACGGCAGCTGTCATTTGTATATTCAGTCAACAAACACTGGGTGAGCCGGGCACCGTTCGGGCGCGGGGCCGTAGCGCGAGGAGACAGGCTGAATCACTGCGACCATACCCAGGGGGAACATAGAAATACGTTAACTGACCAGTGAGGGTGGTGGTCAGAATTTTGTGCACAGAAGGCATGAGGCGGGAGGAGGCCTGGTGGCCTGGGGTGAGGCCGGAGTGGCCCCAGGAGGGAAGGGGACACTGAGGGTAGGGCCACCGTGAGGACTCAGGGGACAGGGCGGGGTCCCGGTCTGGTGGGCGTTCTGCCATGTGGAGCACACACGAGACCAGGGCCAGTGAGGTGCGGGGAACCAGTCAGGGTGCTGGAACATTCCACCAAGGGCGGACGGGCACATCTGGGTGTGTCTGGAAGGTGGGGCCAGGACCGCGTGGGGCCCCGCGGGAGGCCTGAGAGAAAAGGTGATGAGGTGTCGCCCAAGTACGGGGAGGGTGGCCTGTCGTCTGTGTGGGGAGGGGCAGGCCTGGGGAAGCCTGGGGCCCCGGGTCTCCCCCCGTGACGCCCTGGGGCTGAGTGACCGGGCGGATCTTCCAAGGTGGGCGCTGCAAGGCCTCGAGTCTCGCGTGGGTTCCTCGGAATGCAGAGGGGCACGCGACCGCCCCGGAGAGGCGGGGTCTGTCCCCTCCCTAGGCCCAGTCACCCAAGACCGTGGCAGGAGCCAGCCCACCGGCCCGCAGGAAGAGCTCGCATCAGTAACGCACTCTGCCCCGTCTCTCGGGGTCTCGCCCCGGGTCCCTGGCTGCCACCTGGCCGCAAGTCCCGACCGCCACCGGGGCAGAACCGCTTGGCCGAGCCTGGGTGACGTCCTGCCCAGAGCGCGCGGGCAGCGGCACCGGGTTTGGGCTGCTTTGGCTTTCTCTCACTTCTCCGGAAGCGCCAGGGTCCTGCCACCCTTTGGAGGCTCAGGGGGAGCCAGCAGAGCCGGCGAGGGCCCAGTTCCCAGGGGGTGGGCAGCGGCTGGCACTCGGGGGGCTGCGGACGCCCTGGGAGCTGGGAGGGCCGGCCGGCCCTGGCTCAGCTCTGTCACCGTGCGGTGCGGCTCCGTCCCCGGAGCCACAGAGCAACGTCTGCTCACCGTCTTCGGGGCGGCGTCTGTCGGCCCCCCCATAGCCCGCGGACCGTGGCCGCTCACCCGCGGACCCCAGCTCTCGGGCCGCGCACTGCCCTTCCCCGAGCCTCGGTTTCCTCGTCCGGAAAGCAGATAGGACCGCGTCCCTCCCTTCACGTGTGGAGGATCCAAGTGAGTTTGTATTTGTAAAGTGCAAAACAGGGCCAGAACCACAGCATCGTGACGATTCTTTGGGGTGATGAGTGCCCCAGAGCCCCCTAAGTCCCACAACCTGCTCCCAGGAAAGGGGGGGGGGTGTGAGGTGGGCTGCGGCCGGAGTCTGGCATCTGCCACATGGGCTGGACGGCCTCTGGAGGCGGGGGCGTCTGGGCGGGTGGAGCGGACAGAGGCGAAGCCCCCTTGGGACCAGCGTCCCCACGAGGAGACCGGGACTCGCTCTTTCCCGAGCAAGCACAGGACAGGGATGCGCCGTCTCACCGGCACCCGGCCGCACGCCTCCCGCCTCTGGAGGGTGGCCGACCCACGGCCTCTGTTGGGGCCCCGTCTGCGACGTTGGCCACACAGCCCGAGCTAAGCCCACCTGCAAGGCGGGAGCCGGAGCAGACGCGCTCTGGCCCCTGAAGTCACCCGCGTGGGCGTGTTTGTAAACCTGCCGCCCACGCTCACACGGCCGTCACTCGGGCGCCAGCTGGCACCTGGGCCTGGCGTGTGCCGTGAGCGGGGTCCGTCCCCGCGGGGGCCGCCAGTGCTCTGACCTTCCCCGGGGGGGGGGGGTCTCTGGGTCTGTCGCATGGCTGCTGTCCGCCTGGGGAGGGGGGCGGTCCCCCAGGCGGGGCCAGCACACCCCGGGGTAAAAAGAGAGGCTGGCCGAACACGTGGGATTCCCCCCCCCCCCCCCCCCGCCCCCCGCGCGCGCGAGCATCCAGGTCTCCGCACAGCGATTCCCCCAAAACGCGCAGCCGCCGCGGCAGCGCCGCCTAGGGTTCCTGCTGCTGCTTTGTGGGGGCCGCGCACTCGGTGGGAAGTTTTACCGAAGAGCACGCGGCTTTCACACAGCAGTAAGACCCCTGCTGCACGGAGGGCCCCGCGGACCCGGTCCCGTGCCTCTCCCCCCCCTCCACCGGGGGCTGCCGGACAATGAAAGGGGACCACCGGGGGGGCATCCTCGGTGGGCAGGCGGCAGCCCGTTGCCCCGGGAAGGACCTCCGGCCCACCTTGTCCGCTTGGACGGGCAGAGCCCCCTCCCAGCTCCAAGGACCAGATGGCACGCACGGGGTCGGGAGCGCAGCCCCGTGTGGCCCAGTGAGGGGGCAGCGCGTGCGTCCCCACCTCCCTAGAGCCGGTGCGTGGAGACTTGCGGGAGGGAATTCCCCGCCCCCACGGGCAGCCCTGCTCCCGCCGCTCTCGCTGCCCCGGGCGGCCTCCTCCCTTTGTTTCTGCCCGTCCTGCTGTCCTGCTCGGGGCGGCCTTTCTGGGCCTCCGGGAAAGCAGTGTCACACTTACAGGGTTGGGGGGTTAACACTCTCTCTCTGTGTCTCTCAGTGATCTGATCGCAGGGGCGGGCGGGGAGTCTGCGGGGCCTCTGTGCACCCGCTTCAGGGCCGGCGAGAGCCCTGGGACTAGAGGACCCCCCCCCGCCCCCCCCCCCCAGGACAGGGCCTACCACCCGGAGCGACAGTGGTTTCCACTAGGAAAGAAAGGGCCACGGGGGCTGGGT